>CALNHX010010088.1:0-43422 GCA_940337035.1 Agriotes lineatus
CAAAGGTCACCCCAAAGGTCAACAAAGGTCACCCCAAAGGTCACCAAAGGTCACCAAAGCTCACCAAAGGACACCAAAGGTCACCCCAAAGGTCACCAAAGGTCACCCCAAAGGTCACCAAAGGTCACCCCAAAGGTCACCAAAGGTCACCCCAAAGGTCACCAAAGGTCACCAAAGGACACCAAAGGTCACCAAAGGTCACCAAAGGTCACCCCAAAGGTCACCAAAAGTCACCCCAAAGATCACCAAAGGTCACCAAAGGTTACCAAAGGTCATAAAAAGTCACCCCAAAGGTCATCAAAGGTCACCAAAGGTCACCCCAAAGGTCACCAAAGGTCACCAAAGGTCACCAAAGGTCACCAAAGGTCACCCCAAAGGTCACCAAAGGTCACCCCAAAGGTCACCAAAGGTCACCCCAAAGGTCACCAAAGGTCACCCCAAAGGTCACCAAATGTCACCAAAGGTCACCAAAGGTGACCCCAAAGGTCACCAAAAGTCACCCCAAAGGTCACCAAAGGTCACCAAAGGTCACCAAATATCACCCCAAAGGTCACCAAAGGTCACCCCAAAGGTCACCAAAAGTCACCCCAAAGGTCACCAAAGGTCACCAAAGGTCACCAAAGGTCACCCCAAAGGTCACCAAAGGTCACCCCAAATGTCACCAAACGTCACCCCAAAGGTCACCAAAGGTCACCAAAGGTCACCAAAGGTCACCAAAGGTCACCCCAAAGGTCACCCCAAAGGTCACCAAAGGTCACCCCAAAGGTCACCAAAGGTCACCCCAAAGGTCACCAAAGGTCACCAAAGGACACCAAAGGTCACCAAAGGTCACCAAACGTCACCCCAAAGGTCACCAAAGGTTACCCCAAAGGTCACCAAAGGTCACCCCAAAGGTCACCAAAAGTCACCAAAGGTCACCCCAAAGGTCACCAAAGGTCACCCCAAAGGTCACCAAAGGTCACCCCAAAGGTCACCAAAGGTCACCAAAGGTCACCAAAGGACACCAAAGGTCACCCCAAAGGTCACCAAAGGTCACCCCAAAGGTCACCAAAGGTTACCCCAAAGGTCACCAAAGGTCACCCCAAAGGTCACCAAAAGTCACCAAAGGTCACCCCAAAGGTCACCAAAGGTCACCCCAAAGGTCACCAAAGGTCACCCCAAAGGTCACCAAAGGTCACCAAAGGTCACCAAAGGACACCAAAGGTCACCCCAAAGGTCACCAAAGGTCACCCCAAAGGTCACCAAAGGTCACCCCAAAGGTCACCAAAGGTCACCAAAGGTCACCAAAGGTTACCAAAGGTCACCAAAGGTCACCAAAGGTCACCAAAGGTCACCCCAAAGGTCACCAAAGGTCACCAAAGGTCACCAAAGGTCACCAAAGGTCACCCCAAAGGTCACCAAAGGTCACCAAAGGTCACCAAAGGTCACCAAAGGTCACCCCAAAGGTCACCAAAGGTCACCCCAAAGGTCACCAAAGGTCACCCCAAAGGTCACCAAAGGTCACCAAAGGTCACCAAAGGTCACCAAAGGTCACCCCAAAGGTCACCAAAGGTCACCCCAAAGGTCACCAAACGTCACCCCAAAGGTCACCAAAGGTCACCCCAAAGGTCACCAAACGTTACCCCACAGGTCACCAAAGGTCACCAAAGGTCACCCCAAAGGTCACCAAAGGTCACCCCAAAGGTCACCAAAGGTCACCCCAAAGGTCACCAAAGGTCACCAAAGGACACCAAAGGTCACCAAAGGTCACCAAACGTCACCCCAAAGGTCACCAAAGGTTACCCCAAAGGTCACCAAAGGTCACCCCAAAGGTCACCAAAGGTCACCAAAGGTCACCCCAAAGGTCACCAAAGGTCACCCCAAAGGTCACCAAAGGTCACCAAAGGTCACCAAAGGACACCAAAGGTCACCCCAAAGGTCACCAAAGGTCACCACAAAGGTCACCAAAGGTCACCCCAAAGGTCACCAAAGGTCACCAAAGGTCACCAAAGGTCACCAAAGGTCACCAAAGGTCACCAAATGTCACCAAAGGTCACCCCAAAGGTCACCAAAGGTCACCCCAAAGGTCACCAAAGGTCACCAAAGGTCACCAAAGGTCACCAAAGGTCACCCCAAAGGTCACCAAAGGTCACCCCAAAGGTCACCAAAGGTCACCCCAAAGGTCACCAAAGGTCACCAAAGGTCACCCCAAAGGTCACCAAAGGTCACCCCAAAGGTCACCAAAGGTCACCAAAGGTCACCAAAGGTTACCCCAAAGGTCACCAAAGGTCACCAAAGGTCACCCCAAAGGTCACCAAAGGTCACCCCAATGGTCACCATAGGTCACCAAAGGTCACCCCAAAGGTCACCAAAGGTCACCAAAGGTCACCAAAGGTCACCAAAGGTCACCCCAAAGGTCACCAAAGGTCACCCCAAAGGTCACCAAAGGTCACCAAAGGTCACCAAAGGTCACCAAAGGTCACCACAAAGGTCACCAAAGGTCACCAAAGGTCACCCCAAAGGTCACCAAAGGTCACCAAATGTCACCAAAGGTCACCAAAGGTCACCCCAAAGGTCACCAAAAGTCACCCCAAAGGTCACCAAAGGTCACCCCAGAGGTCACCAAAGGTCACCAAAGGTCAACAAAGGTCACCAAAGGTGACCCCAAAGGTCACCAAAGGTCACCCCAAAGGTCACCAAAGGTCACCAAAGGTCACCAAAGGTCACCAAAGGTCACCCCAAAGGTCACCAAAGGTCACCCCAAAGGTCACCAAAGGTCACCCCAAGGGTCACCAAAGGTCACCAAAGGTCACCAAAGGTCACCAAAGGTCACCCCAAAGGTCACCAAAGGTCACCCCAAAGGTCACCAAACGTCACCCCAAAGGTCACCAAAGGTCACCAAAGGTCACCAAAGGTCACCAAAGGTCACCCCAAAGGTCACCAAAGGTCCCAAAGGTCACCAAAGGTCACCCCAAAGGTCACCAAAGGTCACCAAAGGACACCAAAGGTCACCAAAGGTCACCAAACGTCACCCCAAAGGTCACCAAAGGTTACCCCAAAGGTCACCAAAGGTCACCCCAAAGGTCACCAAAGGTCACCAAAGGTCACCCCAAAGGTCACCAAAGGTCACCCCAAAGGTCACCAAAGGTCACCAAAGGTCACCAAAGGTCACCCCAAAGGTCACCAAAGGTCACCAAAGGTCACCCCAAAGGTCACCAAAGGTCACCCCAAAGGTCACCAAAGGTCCCAAAGGTCACCAAAGGTCACCCCAAAGGTCACCAAAGGTCACCAAAGGACACCAAAGGTCACCAAAGGTCACCAAACGTCACCCCAAAGGTCACCAAAGGTTACCCCAAAGGTCACCAAAGGTCACCCCAAAGGTTACCAAAGGTCACCAAAGGTCACCAAAGGTCACCCCAAAGGTCACCAAAGGTCACCAAAGGTCACCAAAGGTCACCCCAAAGGTCACCAAAGGTCACCCCAAAGGTCACCAAAGGTCACCAAAGGTCACCAAAAGTCACCCCAAAGGTCACCAAAGGTCACCAAAGGTCACCCCAAAGGTCACCAAAGGTCACCAAAGGTCACCAAAGGTCACCAAAGGTCACCCCAAAGGTCACCAAAGGTCACCCCAAAGGGCACCAAAGGTCACCCCAAAGGTCACCAAAGGTCACCAAAGGTCACCAAAGGTCACCAAAGGTCACCCCAAAGGTCACCAAAGGTCACCCCAAAGGTCACCAAAGGTCACCAAAGGACACCAAAGGTCACCAAAGGTCACCAAACGTCACCCCAAAGGTCACCAAAGGTTACCCCAAAGGTCACCAAAGGTCACCCCAAAGGTCACCAAAGGTCACCAAAGGTCACCCCAAAGGTCACCAAAGGTCACCCCAAAGGTCACCAAAGGTCACCAAAGGTCACCCCAAAGGTCACCAAAGGTCACCAAAGGTCACCAAAGGTCACCAAAGGTCACCAAAGGTCACCCTAAAGGTCACTAAAGGTCACCAAAGGTCACCAAAGGTCACCAAAGGTCACCCCAAAGGTCACCAAATGTCACCAAAGGTCACCCCAAAGGTCACCAAAGGTCACCCCAAAGGTCACCAAAGGTCACCAAAGGTCACCAAAGGTCACCAAAGGTCACCCCAAAGGTCACCAAAGGTCACCCCAAAGGTCACCAAAGGTCACCAAAGGTCACCAAAGGTCACCAAAGGTCACCCCAAAGGTCACCAAAGGTCACCCCAAAGGTCACCAAAGGTCACCGCAAAGGTCACCAAAGGTCACCAAAGGTCACCAAAGGTCACCAAAGGTCACCCCAAAGGTCACCAAAAGTCACCCCAAAGGTCACCAAACGTCACCAAAAGTCACCCCAAAGGTCATCAAAAGTCACCAAAGGTCACCCCAAAGGTCACCAAAGGTCACCAAAGGTCACCCCAAAGGTCACCAAAGGTCACCCCAAAGGTCACCAAAGGTCACCAAAGGTCACCAAAGGTCACCAAAGGTCACCCCAAAGGTCACCAAAGGTCACCCCAAAGGTCACCAAAGGTCACCAAAGGACACCAAAGGTCACCAAAGGTCACCAAACGTCACCCCAAAGGTCACCAAAGGTTACCCCAAAGGTCACCAAAGGTCACCCCAAAGGTCACCAAAGGTCACCAAAGGTCACCCCAAAGGTCACCAAAGGTCACCCCAAAGGTCACCAAAGGTCACCAAAGGTAACCCCAAAGGTCACCAAAGGTCACCAAAGGTCACCAAAGGTCACCAAAGGTCACCAAAGGTCACCCTAAAGGTCACTAAAGGTCACCAAAGGTCACCAAAGGTCACCAAAGGTCACCCCAAAGGTCACCAAATGTCACCAAAGGTCACCCCAAAGGTCACCAAAGGTCTCCCCAAAGGTCACCAAAGGTCACCAAAGGTCACCAAAGGTCACCAAAGGTCACCCCAAAGGTCAGCAAAGGTCACCCCAAAGGTCACCACAGGTCACCAAAGGTCACCAAAGGTCACCAAAGGTCACCCCAAAGGTCACCAAAGGTCACCCCAAAGGTCACCAAAGGTCACCCCAAAGGTCACCAAAGGTCACCAAAGGTCACCAAAGGACACCAAAGGTCACCCCAAAGGTCACCAAAGGTCACCCCAAAGGTCACCAAACGTCACCCCAAAGGTCACCAAAGGTCACCAAAGGTCACCAAAGGTCACCAAAGGTCACCCCAAAGGTCACCAAAGGTCACCCCAAAGGTCACCAAAGGTCACCCCAAAGGTCACCAAAGGTCACCAAAGGACACCAAAGGTCACCAAAGGTCACCAAACGTCACCCCAAAGGTCACCAAAGGTTACCCCAAAGGTCACCAAAGGTCACCCCAAAGATCACCAAAGGTCACCAAAGGTCACCCCAAAGGTCACCAAAGGTCACCCCAAAGGTCACCAAAGGTCACCAAAGGTCACCAAAGGACACCAAAGGTCACCCCAAAGGTCACCAAAGGTCACCCCAAAGGTCACCAAAGGTCACCCCAAACGTCACCAAACGTCACCCCAAAGGTCACCAAAGGTCACCAAAGGTCACTAAAGGTCACCCCAAAGGTCACCAAAGGTCACCCCAAAGGTCACCAAAGGTCACCCCAAAGGTCACCAAAGGTCACCCCAAAGGTCACCAAAGGTCACCAAAGGACACCAAAGGTCACCAAAGGTCACCAAACGTCACCCCAAAGGTCACCAAAGGTTACCCCAAAGGTCACCAAAGATCACCCCAAAGGTCACCAAAGGTCACCAAAGGTCACCCCAAAGGTCACCAAAGGTCACCCCAAAGGTCAACAAAGGTCACCCCAAAGGTCACCAAAGGTCACCAAAGCTCACCAAAGGACACCAAAGGTCACCCCAAAGGTCACCAAAGGTCACCCCAAAAGTCACCAAAGGTCACCCCAAAGGTCACCAAAGGTCACCAAAGGTCACCAAAGGTCACCAAAGGTCACCAAAGGTCACCCTAAAGGTCACTAAAGGTCACCAAAGGTCACCAAAGGTCACCAAAGGTCACCCCAAAGCTCACCAAAGGTCACCAAAGGTCACCCCAAAGGTCACCAAAGGTCACCAAAGGTCACCAAAGGTCACCAAAGGTCACCCCAAAGGTCACCAAAGGTCACCCCAAAGGTCACCAAAGGTCACCAAAGGTCACCAAAGGTCACCAAAAGTCACCCCAAAGGTCATCAAAGGTCACCAAAGGTCACCCCAAAGGTCACCAAAGGTCACCAAAGGTCACCCCAAAGGTCACCAAAGGTCACCCCAAAGGTCACCAAAGGTCACCAAAGGTCACCAAAGGTCACCAAAGGTCACCCCAAAAATCACCAAAGGTCACCCCAAAGGTCACCAAAGGTCACCAAAGGACACCAAAGGTCACCAAAGGTCACCAAACGTCACCCCAAAGGTCACCAAAGGTTACCCCAAAGGTCACCAAAGGTCACCCCAAAGGTCACCAAAGGTCACCAAAGGTCACCCCAAAGGTCACCAAAGGTCACCCCAAAGATCACCAAAGGTCACCAAAGGTCACCCCAAAGGTCACCAAAGTTCACCAAAGGTCACCAAAGGTCACCAAAGGTCACCCTAAAGGTCACTAAAGGTTACCAAAGGTCACCAAAGGTCACCAAAGGTCACCCCAAAGGTCACCAGATGTCACCAAAGGTCACCCCAAAGGTCACCAAAGGTCACCCCAAAGGTCACCAAAGGTCACCAAAGGTCACCAAAGGTCACCAAAGGTCACCCCAAAGGTCACCAAAGGTCACCCCAAAGGTCACCAAAGGTCACCAAAGGTCACCAAAGGTCACCAAAGGTCACCCCAAAGGTCACCAAAGGTCACCCCAAAGGTCACCAAAGGTCACCCCAAAGGTCACCAAAGGTCACCAAAGGTCACCAAAGGTCACCAAAGGTCACCCCAAAGGTCACCAAAGGTCACCCCAAAGGTCACCAAACGTCACCCCAAAGGTCACCAAAGGTCACCAAAGGTCACCAAAGGTCACCAAAGGTCACCCCAAAGGTCACCAAAGGTCACCCCAAAGGTCACCAAAGGTCACCCCAAAGGTCACCAAAGGTCACCAAAGGACACCAAGGGTCACCAAAGGTCACCAAACGTCACCCCAAAGGTCACCAAAGGTTACCCCAAAGGTCACCAAAGGTCACCCCAAAGGTCACCAAAGGTCACCAAAGGTCACCCCAAAAGGTCACCAAAGGTCACCCCAAAGGTCACCAAAGGTCACCCCAAAGGTCACCAAAGGTCACCAAAGGTCACCAAAGGTCACCAAAGGTCACCCCAAAGGTCACCAAAGGTCACCAAAGGTCACCCCAAAGGTCACCAAAGGTCACCAAAGGTCACCAAAGGTCACCAAAGGTCACCCCAAAGGTCACCAAAGGTCACCCCAAAGGTCACCAAAGGTCACCAAAGGTCACCAAAGGTCACCAAAAGTCACCCCAAAGGTCATCAAAGGTCACCAAAGGTCACCCTAAAGGTCACCAAAGGTCACCAAAGGTCACCCCAAAGGTCACCAAAGGTCACCCCAAAGGTCACCAAAGGTCACCAAAGGTCACCAAAGGTCACCAAAGGTCACCCCAAAGGTCACCAAAGGTCACCAAAGGTCACCAAAGGACACCAAAGGTCACCAAAGGTCACCAAACGTCACCCCAAAGGTCACCAAAGGTTACCCCAAAGGTCACCAAAGGTCACCCCAAAGGTCACCAAAGGTCACCAAAGGTCACCAAAGGTCACCAAAGGTCACCAAAGGTCACCAAAGGTCACCCCAAAGGTCACCAAAGGTCACCCCAAAGGTCACCAAAGGTCACCAAAGGACACCAAAGGTCACCAAAGGTCACAAACGTCACCCCAAAGGTCACCAAAGGTCACCCCAAAGGTCACCAAAGGTCACCCCAAAGGTCACCAAAGGTCACCAAAGGTCACCAAAGGTCACCAAAGGTCACCCCAAAGGTCACCAAAGGTCACCCCAAAGGTCACCAAAGGTCACCAAAGGACACCAAAGGTCACCAAAGGTCACCAAACGTCACCCCAAAGGTCACCAAAGGTTACCCCAAAGGTCACCAAAGGTCACCCCAAAGGTCACCAAAGGTCACCAAAGGTCACCCCAAAGGTCACCAAAGGTCACCCCAAAGGTCACCAAAGGTCACCAAAGGTCACCCCAAAGGTCACCAAAGGTCACCAAAGGTCACCAAAGGTCACCAAAGGTCACCAAAGGTCACCCTAAAGGTCACTAAAGGTCACCAAAGGTCACCAAAGGTCACCAAAGGTCACCCCAAAGGTCACCAAATGTCACCAAAGGTCACCCCAAAGGTCACCAAAGGTCACCCCAAAGGTCACCAAAGGTCACCAAAGGTCACCAAAGGTCACCAAAGGTCACCCCAAAGGTCACCAAAGGTCACCCCAAAGGTCACCAAAGGTCACCAAAGGTCACCAAAGGTCACCAAAGGTCACCCCAAAGGTCACCAAAGGTCACCCCAAAGGTCACCAAAGGTCACCGCAAAGGTCACCAAAGGTCACCAAAGGTCACCAAAGTCACCCCAAAGGTCATCAAAGGTCACCAAAGGTCACCCCAAAGGTCACCAAAGGTCACCAAAGGTCACCCCAAAGGTCACCAAAGGTCACCCCAAAGGTCACCAAAGGTCACCAAAGGTCACCAAAGGTCACCAAAGGTCACCCCAAAGGTCACCAAAGGTCACCCCAAAGGTCACCAAAGGTCACCAAAGGACACCAAAGGTCACCAAAGGTCACCAAACGTCACCCCAAAGGTCACCAAAGGTTACCCCAAAGGTCACCAAAGGTCACCCCAAAGGTCACCAAAGGTCACCAAAGGTCACCCCAAAGGTCACCAAAGGTCACCCCAAAGGTCACCAAAGGTCACCAAAGGTAACCCCAAAGGTCACCAAAGGTCACCAAAGGTCACCAAAGGTCACCAAAGGTCACCAAAGGTCACCCTAAAGGTCACTAAAGGTCACCAAAGGTCACCAAAGGTCACCAAAGGTCACCCCAAAGGTCACCAAATGTCACCAAAGGTCACCCCAAAGGTCACCAAAGGTCTCCCCAAAGGTCACCAAAGGTCACCAAAGGTCACCAAAGGTCACCAAAGGTCACCCCAAAGGTCAGCAAAGGTCACCCCAAAGGTCACCACAGGTCACCAAAGGTCACCAAAGGTCACCAAAGGTCACCCCAAAGGTCACCAAAGGTCACCCCAAAGGTCACCAAAGGTCACCCCAAAGGTCACCAAAGGTCACCAAAGGTCACCAAAGGACACCAAAGGTCACCCCAAAGGTCACCAAAGGTCACCCCAAAGGTCACCAAACGTCACCCCAAAGGTCACCAAAGGTCACCAAAGGTCACCAAAGGTCACCAAAGGTCACCCCAAAGGTCACCAAAGGTCACCCCAAAGGTCACCAAAGGTCACCCCAAAGGTCACCAAAGGTCACCAAAGGACACCAAAGGTCACCAAAGGTCACCAAACGTCACCCCAAAGGTCACCAAAGGTTACCCCAAAGGTCACCAAAGGTCACCCCAAAGATCACCAAAGGTCACCAAAGGTCACCCCAAAGGTCACCAAAGGTCACCCCAAAGGTCACCAAAGGTCACCCCAAAGATCACCAAAGGTCACCAAAGGTCACCAAAGGACACCAAAGGTCACCCCAAAGGTCACCAAAGGTCACCCCAAAGGTCACCAAAGGTCACCCCAAACGTCACCAAACGTCACCCCAAAGGTCACCAAAGGTCACCAAAGGTCACTAAAGGTCACCAAAGGTCACCCCAAAGGTCACCAAAGGTCACCCCAAAGGTCACCAAAGGTCACCCCAAAGGTCACCAAAGGTCACCCCAAAGGTCACCAAAGGTCACCAAAGGACACCAAAGGTCACCAAAGGTCACCAAACGTCACCCCAAAGGTCACCAAAGGTTACCCCAAAGGTCACCAAAGATCACCCCAAAGGTCACCAAAGGTCACCAAAGGTCACCCCAAAGGTCACCAAAGGTCACCCCAAAGGTCAACAAAGGTCACCCCAAAGGTCACCAAAGGTCACCAAAGCTCACCAAAGGACACCAAAGGTCACCCCAAAGGTCACCAAAGGTCACCCCAAAGGTCACCAAAGGTCACCCCAAAGGTCACCAAAGGTCACCAAAGGTCACCAAAGGTCACCAAAGGTCACCAAAGGTCACCCTAAAGTTCACTAAAGGTCACCAAAGGTCACCAAAGGTCACCAAAGGTCACCCCAAAGCTCACCAAAGGTCACCAAAGGTCACCCCAAAGGTCACCAAAGGTCACCAAAGGTCACCAAAGGTCACCAAAGGTCACCCCAATGGTCACCAAAGGTCACCCCAAAGGTCACCAAAGGTCACCAAAGGTCACCAAAGGTCACCAAAAGTCACCCCAAAGGTCATCAAAGGTCACCAAAGGTCACCCCAAAGGTCACCAAAGGTCACCAAAGGTCACCCCAAAGGTCACCAAAGGTCACCCCAAAGGTCACCAAAGGTCACCAAAGGTCACCAAAGGTCACCAAAGGTCACCCCAAAGGTCACCAAAGGTCACCCCAAAGGTCACCAAAGGTCACCAAAGGACACCAAAGGTCACCAAAGGTCACCAAACGTCACCCCAAAGGTCACCAAAGGTTACCCCAAAGGTCACCAAAGGTCACCCCAAAGGTCACCAAAGGTCACCAAAGGTCACCCCAAAGGTCACCAAAGGTCACCCCAAAGATCACCAAAGGTCACCAAAGGTCACCCCAAAGGTCACCAAAGGTCACCAAAGGTCACCAAAGGTCACCAAAGGTCACCCTAAAGGTCACTAAAGGTCACCAAAGGTCACCAAAGGTCACCAAAGGTCACCCCAAAGGTCACAAGATGTCACCAAAGGTCACCCCAAAGGTCACCAAAGGTCACCCCAAAGGTCACCAAAGGTCACCAAAGGTCACCAAAGGTCACCAAAGGTCACCCCAAAGCTCACCAAAGGTCACCAAAGGTCACCCCAAAGGTCACCAAAGGTCACCAAAGGTCACCAAAGGTCACCAAAGGTCACCCCAAAGGTCACCAAAGGTCACCCCAAAGGTCACCAAAGGTCACCAAAGGTCACCAAAGGTCACCAAAAGTCACCCCAAAGGTCATCAAAGGTCACCAAAGGTCACCCCAAAGGTCACCAAAGGTCACCAAAGGACACCAAAGGTCACCAAAGGTCACCAAACGTCACCCCAAAGGTCACCAAAGGTTACCCCAAAGGTCACCAAAGGTCACCCCAAAGGTCACCAAAGGTCACCAAAGGTCACCCCAAAGGTCACCAAAGGTCACCCCAAAGATCACCAAAGGTCACCAAAGGTCACCCCAAAGGTCACCAAAGGTCACCAAAGGTCACCAAAGGTCACCAAAGGTCACCCTAAAGGTCACTAAAGGTCACCAAAGGTCACCAAAGGTCACCAAAGGTCACCCCAAAGGTCACCAGATGTCACCAAAGGTCACCCCAAAGGTCACCAAAGGTCACCCCAAAGGTCACCAAAGGTCACCAAAGGTCACCAAAGGTCACCAAAGGTCACCCCAAAGGTCACCAAAGGTCACCCCAAAGGTCACCAAAGGTCACCAAAGGTCACCAAAGGTCACCAAAGGTCACCCCAAAGGTCACCAAAGGTCACCCCAAAGGTCACCAAAGGTCACCCCAAAGGTCACCAAAGGTCACCCCAAAGGTCACCAAAGGTCACCAAAGGTCACCAAAGGACACCAAAGGTCACCCCAAAGGTCACCAAAGGTCACCCCAAAGGTCACCAAAGGTCACCCCAAACGTCACCAAACGTCACCCCAAAGGTCACCAAAGGTCACCAAAGGTCACTAAAGGTCACCAAAGGTCACCCCAAAGGTCACCAAAGGTCACCCCAAAGGTCACCAAAGGTCACCCCAAAGGTCACCAAAGGTCACCCCAAAGGTCACCAAAGGTCACCAAAGGACACCAAAGGTCACCAAAGGTCACCAAACGTCACCCCAAAGGTCACCAAAGGTTACCCCAAAGGTCACCAAAGATCACCCCAAAGGTCACCAAAGGTCACCAAAGGTCACCCCAAAGGTCACCAAAGGTCACCCCAAAGGTCAACAAAGGTCACCCCAAAGGTCACCAAAGGTCACCAAAGCTCACCAAAGGACACCAAAGGTCACCCCAAAGGTCACCAAAGGTCACCCCAAAAGTCACCAAAGGTCACCCCAAAGGTCACCAAAGGTCACCAAAGGTCACCAAAGGTCACCCTAAAGGTCACTAAAGGTCACCAAAGGTCACCAAAGGTCACCAAAGGTCACCCCAAAGCTCACCAAAGGTCACCAAAGGTCACCCCAAAGGTCACCAAAGGTTACCCCAAAGGTCACCAAAGATCACCCCAAAGGTCACCAAAGGTCACCAAAGGTCACCCCAAAGGTCACCAAAGGTCACCCCAAAGGTCAACAAAGGTCACCCCAAAGGTCACCAAAGGTCACCAAAGCTCACCAAAGGACACCAAAGGTCACCCCAAAGGTCACCAAAGGTCACCCCAAAGGTCACCAAAGGTCACCCCAAAGGTCACCAAAGGTCACCAAAGGTCACCAAAGGTCACCAAAGGTCACCAAAGGTCACCCTAAAGTTCACTAAAGGTCACCAAAGGTCACCAAAGGTCACCAAAGGTCACCCCAAAGCTCACCAAAGGTCACCAAAGGTCACCCCAAAGGTCACCAAAGGTCACCAAAGGTCACCAAAGGTCACCAAAGGTCACCCCAATGGTCACCAAAGGTCACCCCAAAGGTCACCAAAGGTCACCAAAGGTCACCAAAGGTCACCAAAAGTCACCCCAAAGGTCATCAAAGGTCACCAAAGGTCACCCCAAAGGTCACCAAAGGTCACCAAAGGTCACCCCAAAGGTCACCAAAGGTCACCCCAAAGGTCACCAAAGGTCACCAAAGGTCACCAAAGGTCACCAAAGGTCACCCCAAAGGTCACCAAAGGTCACCCCAAAGGTCACCAAAGGTCACCAAAGGACACCAAAGGTCACCAAAGGTCACCAAACGTCACCCCAAAGGTCACCAAAGGTTACCCCAAAGGTCACCAAAGGTCACCCCAAAGGTCACCAAAGGTCACCAAAGGTCACCCCAAAGGTCACCAAAGGTCACCCCAAAGATCACCAAAGGTCACCAAAGGTCACCCCAAAGGTCACCAAAGGTCACCAAAGGTCACCAAAGGTCACCAAAGGTCACCCTAAAGGTCACTAAAGGTCACCAAAGGTCACCAAAGGTCACCAAAGGTCACCCCAAAGGTCACAAGATGTCACCAAAGGTCACCCCAAAGGTCACCAAAGGTCACCCCAAAGGTCACCAAAGGTCACCAAAGGTCACCAAAGGTCACCAAAGGTCACCCCAAAGCTCACCAAAGGTCACCAAAGGTCACCCCAAAGGTCACCAAAGGTCACCAAAGGTCACCAAAGGTCACCAAAGGTCACCCCAAAGGTCACCAAAGGTCACCCCAAAGGTCACCAAAGGTCACCAAAGGTCACCAAAGGTCACCAAAAGTCACCCCAAAGGTCATCAAAGGTCACCAAAGGTCACCCCAAAGGTCACCAAAGGTCACCAAAGGACACCAAAGGTCACCAAAGGTCACCAAACGTCACCCCAAAGGTCACCAAAGGTTACCCCAAAGGTCACCAAAGGTCACCCCAAAGGTCACCAAAGGTCACCAAAGGTCACCCCAAAGGTCACCAAAGGTCACCCCAAAGATCACCAAAGGTCACCAAAGGTCACCCCAAAGGTCACCAAAGGTCACCAAAGGTCACCAAAGGTCACCAAAGGTCACCCTAAAGGTCACTAAAGGTCACCAAAGGTCACCAAAGGTCACCAAAGGTCACCCCAAAGGTCACCAGATGTCACCAAAGGTCACCCCAAAGGTCACCAAAGGTCACCCCAAAGGTCACCAAAGGTCACCAAAGGTCACCAAAGGTCACCAAAGGTCACCCCAAAGGTCACCAAAGGTCACCCCAAAGGTCACCAAAGGTCACCAAAGGTCACCAAAGGTCACCAAAGGTCACCCCAAAGGTCACCAAAGGTCACCCCAAAGGTCACCAAAGGTCACCCCAAAGGTCACCAAAGGTCACCCCAAAGGTCACCAAAGGTCACCAAAGGTCACCAAAGGACACCAAAGGTCACCCCAAAGGTCACCAAAGGTCACCCCAAAGGTCACCAAAGGTCACCCCAAACGTCACCAAACGTCACCCCAAAGGTCACCAAAGGTCACCAAAGGTCACTAAAGGTCACCAAAGGTCACCCCAAAGGTCACCAAAGGTCACCCCAAAGGTCACCAAAGGTCACCCCAAAGGTCACCAAAGGTCACCCCAAAGGTCACCAAAGGTCACCAAAGGACACCAAAGGTCACCAAAGGTCACCAAACGTCACCCCAAAGGTCACCAAAGGTTACCCCAAAGGTCACCAAAGATCACCCCAAAGGTCACCAAAGGTCACCAAAGGTCACCCCAAAGGTCACCAAAGGTCACCCCAAAGGTCAACAAAGGTCACCCCAAAGGTCACCAAAGGTCACCAAAGCTCACCAAAGGACACCAAAGGTCACCCCAAAGGTCACCAAAGGTCACCCCAAAAGTCACCAAAGGTCACCCCAAAGGTCACCAAAGGTCACCAAAGGTCACCAAAGGTCACCCTAAAGGTCACTAAAGGTCACCAAAGGTCACCAAAGGTCACCAAAGGTCACCCCAAAGCTCACCAAAGGTCACCAAAGGTCACCCCAAAGGTCACCAAAGGTCACCAAAGGTCACCAAAGGTCACCAAAGGTCACCCCAAAGGTCACCAAAGGTCACCCCAAAGGTCACCAAAGGTCACCAAAGGTCACCAAAGGTCACCAAAAGTCACCCCAAAGGTCATCAAAGGTCACCCCAAAGGTCACCAAAGGTCACCAAAGGACACCAAAGGTCACCAAAGGTAACCAAACGTCACCCCAAAGGTCACCAAAGGTTACCCCAAAGGTCACCAAAGGTCACCCCAAAGGTCACCAAAGGTCACCAAAGGTCACCCCAAAGGTCACCAAAGGTCACCCCAAAGATCACCAAAGGTCACCAAAGGTCACCCCAAAGGTCACCAAAGGTCACCAAAGGTCACCAAAGGTCACCAAAGGTCACCCTAAAGGTCACTAAAGGTCACCAAAGGTCACCAAAGGTCACCAAAGGTCACCCCAAAGGTCACCAAAGGTCACCCCAAAGGTCACCAAAGGTCACCAAAGGTCACCAAAGGTCACCAAAGGTCACCCCAAAGGTCACCAAAGGTCACCCCAAAGGTCACCAAAGGTCACCAAAGGTCACCAAAGGTCACCAAAGGTCACCCCAAAGGTCACCAAAGGTCACCCCAAAGGTCACCAAAGGTCACCCCAAAGGTCACCAAAGGTCACCCCAAAGGTCACCAAAGGTCACCAAAGGTCACCAAAGGACACCAAAGGTCACCCCAAAGGTCACCAAAGGTCACCCCAAAGGTCACCAAAGGTCACCCCAAACGTCACCAAACGTCACCCCAAAGGTCACCAAAGGTCACCAAAGGTCACTAAAGGTCATCAAAGGTCACCCCAAAGGTCACCAAAGGTCACCCCAAAGGTCACCAAAGGTCACCCCAAAGGTCACCAAAGGTCACCCCAAAGGTCACCAAAGGTCACCAAAGGACACCAAAGGTCACCAAAGGTCACCAAACGTCACCCCAAAGGTCACCAAAGGATACCCCGAAGGTCACCAAAGATCACCCCAAAGGTCACCAAAGGTCACCAAAGGTCACCCCAAAGGTCACCAAAGGTCACCCCAAAGGTCAACAAAGGTCACCCCAAAGGTCACCAAAGGTCACCAAAGCTCACCAAAGGACACCAAAGGTCACCCCAAAGGTCACCAAAGGTCACCCCAAAGGTCACCAAAGGTCACCCCAAAGGTCACCAAAGGTCACCCCAAAGGTCACCAAAGGTCACCAAAGGACACCAAAGGTCACCAAAGGTCACCAAAGGTCACCCCAAAGGTCACCAAAAGTCACCCCAAAGATCACCAAAGGTCACCAAAGGTTACCAAAGGTCATAAAAAGTCACCCCAAAGGTCATCAAAGGTCACCAAAGGTCACCCCAAAGGTCACCAAAGGTCACCAAAGGTCACCAAAGGTCACCAAAGGTCACCCCAAAGGTCACCAAAGGTCACCCCAAAGGTCACCAAAGGTCACCCCAAAGGTCACCAAAGGTCACCCCAAAGGTCACCAAAGGTCACCAAAGGTCACCAAAGGTCACCCCAAAGGTCACCAAAGGTCACCCCAAAGGTCACCAAAGGTCACCCCAAAGGTCACCAAACGTCACCCCAAAGGTCACCAAAGGTCACCAAAGGTCACCAAAGGTCACCCCAAAGGTCACCCCAAAGGTCACCAAAGGTCACCCCAAAGGTCACCAAAGGTCACCCCAAAGGTCACCAAAGGTCACCAAAGGACACCAAAGGTCACCAAAGGTCACCAAACATCACCCCAAAGGTCACCAAAGGTTACCCCAAAGGTCACCCCAAAGGTCACAAAAAGTCACCAAAGGTCACCCCAAAGGTCACCAAAGGTCACCCCAAAGGTCACCAAAGGTCACCAAAGGTCACCAAAGGACTCCAAAGGTCACCCCAAAGGTCACCAAAGGTCACCCCAAAGGTCACCAAAGGTCACCCCAAAGGTCACCAAAGGTCACCAAAGGTCACCAAAGGTCACCAAAGGTCACCAAAGGTCACCCTAAAGGTCACTAAAGGTCACCAAAGGTCACCAAAGGTCACCAAAGGTCACCCCAAAGGTCACCAAAGGTCACCAAAGGTTACCCCAAAGGTCACCAAAGGTCACCCCAAAGGTCACCAAAGGTCACCAAAGGTCACCAAATGTCACCAAAGGTCACCCCAAAGGTCACCAAAGGTCACCCCAAAGGTCACCAAAGGTCACCAAAGGTCACCAAAGGTCACCAAAGGTCACCCCAAAGGTCACCAAAGGTCACCCCAAAGGTCACCAAACGTCACCCCAAAGGTCACCAAAGGTCACCCCAAAGGTCACCAAACGTCACCCCAAAGGTCACCAAACGTCACCAAAGGTCACCCCAAAGGTCACCAAAGGTCACCCCAAAGGTCACCAAAGGTCACCCCAAAGGTCACCAAAGGTCACCAAAGAACACCAAAGGTCACCAAAGGTCACCAAACGTCACCCCAAAGGTCACCAAAGGTTACCCCAAAGGTCACCAAAGGTCACCCCAAAGGTCACCAAAGGTCACCAAAGGTCACCCCAAAGGTCACCAAAGGTCACCCCAAAGGTCACCAAAGGTCACCCCAAAGGTCACCAAAGGTCACCAAAGGTCACCAAAGGACACCAAAGGTCACCCCAAAGGTCACCAAAGATCACCCCAAAGGTCACCAAAGGTCACCCCAAAGGTCACCAAAGGTCACCCCAAAGGTCACCAAAGGTCACCAAAGGACACCAAAGGTCACCAAAGGTCACCAAACGTCACCCCAAAGGTCACCAAAGGTTACCCCAAAGGTCACCAAAGGTCACCCCAAAGGTCACCAAAAGTCACCAAAGGTCACCCCTAAGGTCACCAAAGGTCACCCCAAAGGTCACCAAAGGTCACCCCAAAGGTCACCAAAGGTCACCAAAGGTCACCAAAGGACACCAAAGGTCACCCCAAAGGTCACCAAAGGTCACCCCAAAGGTCACCAAAGGTCACCCCAAAGGTAACCAAAGGTCACCAAAGGTCACCAAAGGTCACCAAAGGTCACCAAAGGTCACCCTAAAGGTCACTAAAGGTCACCAAAGGTCACCAAAGGTCACCAAAGGTCACCCCAAAGGTCACCAAAGGTCACCCCAAAGGTCACCAAAGGTCACCCCAAAGGTCACCAAAGGTCACCAAAGGTCACCAAAGGTCACCAAAGGTCACCAAAGGTCACCCCAAAGGTCACCAAAGGTCACCCCAAAGGTCACCAAACGTCACCCCAAAGGTCACCAAAGGTCACCCCAAAGGTCACCAAACGTCACCACAAAGGTCACCAAAGGTCACCAAAGGTCACCCCAAAGGTCACCAAAGGTCACCCCAAAGGTCACCAAAGGTCACCCCAAAGGTCACCAAAGGTCACCAAAGGACACCAAAGGTCACCAAAGGTCACCAAACGTCACTCCAAAGGTCACCAAAGGTTACCCCAAAGGTCACCAAAGGTCACCCCAAAGGTCACCAAAGGTCACCAAAGGTCACCCCAAAGGTCACCAAAGGTCACCCCAAAGGTCACCAAAGGTCACCCCAAAGGTCACCAAAGGTCACCAAAGGTCACCAAAGGACACCAAAGGTCACCCCAAAGGTCACCAAAGGTCACCTCAAAGGTCACCAAAGGTCACCCCAAAGGTCACCAAAGGTCACCAAAGGTCACCAAAGGTCACCAAATGTCACCAAAGGTCACCCCAAAGGTCATCAAAGGTCACCAAAGGTCACCCCAAAGGTCACCAAAGGTCACCAAAGGTCACCCCAAAGGTCACCAAAGGTCACCCCAAAGGTCACCAAAGGTCACCCCAAAGGTCACCAAAGGTCACCAAAGGTCACCAAAGGTCACCAAAGGTCACCCCAAAGGTCACCAAAGGTCACCCCAAAGGTCACCAAAGGTCACCAAAGGTCACCAAAGGTCACCAAAGGTCACCCCAAAGGTCACCAAAGGTCACCCCAAAGGTCACCAAAGGTCACCCCAAAGGTCACCAAAGGTCACCCCAAAGGTCACCAAAGGTCACCAAAGGTCACCAAAGGACACCAAAGGTCACCCCAAAGGTCACCAAAGGTCACCCCAAAGGTCACCAAATGTCACCCCAAACGTCACCAAACGTCACCCCAAAGGTCACCAAAGGTCACCAAAGGTCACTAAAGGTCACCAAAGGTCACCCCAAAGGTCACCAAAGGTCACCCCAAAGGTCACCAAAGGTCACCCCAAAGGTCACCAAAGGTCACCCCAAAGGTCACCAAAGGTCACCAAAGGACACCAAAGGTCACCAAAGGTCACCAAACGTCACCCCAAAGGTCACCAAAGGTTACCCCAAAGGTCACCAAAGATCACCCCAAAGGTCACCAAAGGTCACCAAAGGTCACCCCAAAGGTCACCAAAGGTCACCCCAAAGGTCAACAAAGGTCACCCCAAAGGTCACCAAAGGTCACCAAAGCTCACCAAAGGACACCAAAGGTCACCCCAAAGGTCACCAAAGGTCACCCCAAAGGTCACCAAAGGTCACCCCAAAGGTCACCAAAGGTCACCCCAAAGGTCACCAAAGGTCACCAAAGGACACCAAAGGTCACCAAAGGTCACCAAAGGTCCAAGGTCACCCCAAAGGTCACCAAAAGTCACCCCAAAGGTCACCAAAGGTCACCAAAGGTTACCAAAGGTCATAAAAAGTCACCCCAAAGGTCATCAAAGGTCACCAAAGGTCACCCCAAAGGTCACCAAAGGTCACCAAAGGTCACCAAAGGTCACCAAAGGTCACCCCAAAGGTCACCAAAGGTCACCCCAAAGGTCACCAAAGGTCACCCCAAAGGTCACCAAAGGTCACCCCAAAGGTCACCAAAGGTCACCAAAGGTCACCAAAGGTCACCCCAAAGGTCACCAAAGGTCACCCCAAAGGTCACCAAAGGTCACCCCAAAGGTCACCAAACGTCACCCCAAAGGTCACCAAAGGTCACCAAAGGTCACCAAAGGTCACCCCAAAGGTCACCCCAAAGGTCACCAAAGGTCACCCCAAAGGTCACCAAAGGTCACCCCAAAGGTCACCAAAGGTCACCAAAGGACACCAAAGGTCACCAAAGGTCACCAAACATCACCCCAAAGGTCACCAAAGGTTACCCCAAAGGTCACCAAAGGTCACCCCAAAGGTCACAAAAAGTCACCAAAGGTCACCCCAAAGGTCACCAAAGGTCACCCCAAAGGTCACCAAAGGTCACCAAAGGTCACCAAAGGACTCCAAAGGTCACCCCAAAGGTCACCAAAGGTCACCCCAAAGGTCACCAAAGGTCACCCCAAAGGTCACCAAAGGTCACCAAAGGTCACCAAAGGTCACCAAAGGTCACCAAAGGTCACCCTAAAGGTCACTAAAGGTCACCAAAGGTCACCAAAGGTCACCAAAGGTCACCCCAAAGGTCACCAAAGGTCACCAAAGGTTACCCCAAAGGTCACCAAAGGTCACCCCAAAGGTCACCAAAGGTCACCAAAGGTCACCAAATGTCACCAAAGGTCACCCCAAAGGTCACCAAAGGTCACCCCAAAGGTCACCAAAGGTCACCAAAGGTCACCAAAGGTCACCAAAGGTCACCCCAAAGGTCACCAAAGGTCACCCCAAAGGTCACCAAACGTCACCCCAAAGGTCACCAAAGGTCACCACAAAGGTCACCAAACGTCACCCCAAAGGTCACCAAACGTCACCAAAGGTCACCCCAAAGGTCACCAAAGGTCACCCCAAAGGTCACCAAAGGTCACCCCAAAGGTCACCAAAGGTCACCAAAGAACACCAAAGGTCACCAAAGGTCACCAAACGTCACCCCAAAGGTCACCAAAGGTTACCCCAAAGGTCACCAAAGGTCACCCCAAAGGTCACCAAAGGTCACCAAAGGTCACCCCAAAGGTCACCAAAGGTCACCCCAAAGGTCACCAAAGGTCACCCCAAAGGTCACCAAAGGTCACCAAAGGTCACCAAAGGACACCAAAGGTCACCCCAAAGGTCACCAAAGATCACCCCAAAGGTCACCAAAGGTCACCCCAAAGGTCACCAAAGGTCACCCCAAAGGTCACCAAAGGTCACCAAAGGACACCAAAGGTCACCAAAGGTCACCAAACGTCACCCCAAAGGTCACCAAAGGTTACCCCAAAGGTCACCAAAGGTCACCCCAAAGGTCACCAAAAGTCACCAAAGGTCACCCCTAAGGTCACCAAAGGTCACCCCAAAGGTCACCAAAGGTCACCCCAAAGGTCACCAAAGGTCACCAAAGGTCACCAAAGGACACCAAAGGTCACCCCAAAGGTCACCAAAGGTCACCCCAAAGGACACCAAAGGTCACCCCAAAGGTAACCAAAGGTCACCAAAGGTCACCAAAGGTCACCAAAGGTCACCAAAGGTCACCCTAAAGGTCACTAAAGGTCACCAAAGGTCACCAAAGGTCACCAAAGGTCACCCCAAAGGTCACCAAAGGTCACCCCAAAGGTCACCAAAGGTCACCCCAAAGGTCACCAAAGGTCACCAAAGGTCACCAAAGGTCACCAAAGGTCACCAAAGGTCACCCCAAAGGTCACCAAAGGTCACCCCAAAGGTCACCAAACGTCACCCCAAAGGTCACCAAAGGTCACCCCAAAGGTCACCAAACGTCACCACAAAGGTCACCAAAGGTCACCAAAGGTCACCCCAAAGGTCACCAAAGGTCACCCCAAAGGTCACCAAAGGTCACCCCAAAGGTCACCAAAGGTCACCAAAGGACACCAAAGGTCACCAAAGGTCACCAAACGTCACTCCAAAGGTCACCAAAGGTTACCCCAAAGGTCACCAAAGGTCACCCCAAAGGTCACCAAAGGTCACCAAAGGTCACCCCAAAGGTCACCAAAGGTCACCCCAAAGGTCACCAAAGGTCACCCCAAAGGTCACCAAAGGTCACCAAAGGTCACCAAAGGACACCAAAGGTCACCCCAAAGGTCACCAAAGGTCACCTCAAAGGTCACCAAAGGTCACCCCAAAGGTCACCAAAGGTCACCAAAGGTCACCAAAGGTCACCAAATGTCACCAAAGGTCACCCCAAAGGTCATCAAAGGTCACCAAAGGTCACCCCAAAGGTCACCAAAGGTCACCAAAGGTCACCCCAAAGGTCACCAAAGGTCACCAAAGGTCACCAAAGGTCACCAAAGGTCACCAAAGGTCACCCCAAAGGTCACCAAAGGTCACCCCAAAGGTCACCAAAGGTCACCCCAAAGGTCACCAAAGGTCACCAAAGGTCACCAAAGGTCACCAAAGGTCACCCCAAAGGTCACCAAAGGTCACCCCAAAAGTCACCAAAGGTCACCCCAAAGGTCACCAAAGGTCACCAAAGGTCACCCCAAAGGTCACCAAAGGTCACCAAATGTCACCAAAGGTCACCAAAGGTCACCCCAAAGGTCACCAAAAGTCACCCCAAAGGTCACCAAAGGTCACCCCAAAGGTCACCAAAGGTCACCAAAGGTCACCAAAGGTCACCAAAGGTCACCCCAAAGGTCACCAAAGGTCACCCCAAAGGTCACCAAAGGTCAACACAAAGGTCACCAAAGGTCACCAAAGGTCACCCCAAAGGTCACCAAAGGTCACCAAATGTCACCAAAGGTCACCAAAGGTGACCCCAAAGGTCACCAAAAGTCACCCCAAAGGTCACCAAAGGTCACCAAAGGTCACCAAATATCACCCCAAAGGTCACCAAAGGTCACCCCAAAGGTCACCAAAAGTCACCCCAAAGGTCACCAAAGGTCACCAAAGGTCACCAAAGGTCACCCCAAAGGTCACCAAAGGTCACCCCAAATGTCACCAAACGTCACCCCAAAGGTCACCAAAGGTCACCAAAGGTCACCAAAGGTCACCAAAGGTCACCCCAAAGGTCACCCCAAAGGTCACCAAAGGTCACCCCAAAGGTCACCAAAGGTCACCCCAAAGGTCACCAAAGGTCACCAAAGGACACCAAAGGTCACCAAAGGTCACCAAACGTCACCCCAAAGGTCACCAAAGGTTACCCCAAAGGTCACCAAAGGTCACCCCAAAGGTCACCAAAAGTCACCAAAGGTCACCCCAAAGGTCACCAAAGGTCACCCCAAAGGTCACCAAAGGTCACCCCAAAGGTCACCAAAGGTCACCAAAGGTCACCAAAGGACACCAAAGGTCACCCCAAAGGTCACCAAAGGTCACCCCAAAGGTCACCAAAGGTTACCCCAAAGGTCACCAAAGGTCACCCCAAAGGTCACCAAAAGTCACCAAAGGTCACCCCAAAGGTCACCAAAGGTCACCCCAAAGGTCACCAAAGGTCACCCCAAAGGTCACCAAAGGTCACCAAAGGTCACCAAAGGACACCAAAGGTCACCCCAAAGGTCACCAAAGGTCACCCCAAAGGTCACCAAAGGTCACCCCAAAGGTCACCAAAGGTCACCAAAGGTCACCAAAGGTTACCAAAGGTCACCAAAGGTCACCAAAGGTCACCAAAGATCACCCCAAAGGTCACCAAAGGTCACCAAAGGTCACCAAAGGTCACCAAAGGTCACCCCAAAGGTCACCAAAGGTCACCAAAGGTCACCAAAGGTCACCAAAGGTCACCCCAAAGGTCACCAAAGGTCACCCCAAAGGTCACCAAAGGTCACCCCAAAGGTCACCAAAGGTCACCAAAGGTCACCAAAGGTCACCAAAGGTCACCCCAAAGGTCACCAAAGGTCACCCCAAAGGTCACCAAACGTCACCCCAAAGGTCACCAAAGGTCACCCCAAAGGTCACCAAACGTTACCCCACAGGTCACCAAAGGTCACCAAAGGTCACCCCAAAGGTCACCAAAGGTCACCCCAAAGGTCACCAAAGGTCACCCCAAAGGTCACCAAAGGTCACCAAAGGACACCAAAGGTCACCAAAGGTCACCAAACGTCACCCCAAAGGTCACCAAAGGTTACCCCAAAGGTCACCAAAGGTCACCCCAAAGGTCACCAAAGGTCACCAAAGGTCACCCCAAAGGTCACCAAAGGTCACCAAAGGTCACCAAAGGACACCAAAGGTCACCCCAAAGGTCACCAAAGGTCACCACAAAGGTCACCAAAGGTCACCCCAAAGGTCACCAAAGGTCACCAAAGGTCACCAAAGGTCACCAAAGGTCACCAAAGGTCACCAAATGTCACCAAAGGTCACCCCAAAGGTCACCAAAGGTCACCCCAAAGGTCACCAAAGGTCACCCCAAAGGTCACCAAAGGTCACCCCAATGGTCACCATAGGTCACCAAAGGTCACCCCAAAGGTCACCAAAGGTCACCAAAGGTCACCAAAGGTCACCAAAGGTCACCCCAAAGGTCACCAAAGGTCACCCCAAAGGTCACCAAAGGTCACCAAAGGTCACCAAAGGTCACCAAAGGTCACCACAAAGGTCACCAAAGGTCACCAAAGGTCACCCCAAAGGTCACCAAAGGTCACCAAATGTCACCAAAGGTCACCAAAGGTCACCCCAAAGGTCACCAAAAGTCACCCCAAAGGTCACCAAAGGTCACCCCAAAAGTCACCAAAGGTCACCAAAGGTCACCAAAGGTCACCGAAGGTGACCCCAAAGGTCACCAAAGGTCACCCCAAAGGTCACCAAAGGTCACCAAAGGTCACCAAAGGTCACCAAAGGTCACCCCAAAGATCACCAAAGGTCACCCCAAAGGTCACCAAAGGTCACCCCAAGGGTCACCAAAGGTCACCAAAGGTCACCAAAGGTCACCAAAGGTCACCCCAAAGGTCACCAAAGGTCACCCCAAAGGTCACCAAACGTCACCCCAAAGGTCACCAAAGGTCACCAAAGGTCACCAAAGGTCACCAAAGGTCACCCCAAAGGTCACCAAAGGTCCCAAAGGTCACCAAAGGTCACCCCAAAGGTCACCAAAGGTCACCAAAGGACACCAAAGGTCACCAAAGGTCACCAAACGTCACCCCAAAGGTCACCAAAGGTTACCCCAAAGGTCACCAAAGGTCACCCCAAAGGTCACCAAAGGTCACCAAAGGTCACCCCAAAGGTCACCAAAGGTCACCCCAAAGGTCACCAAAGGTCACCAAAGGTCACCAAAAGTCACCCCAAAGGTCATCAAAGGTCACCAAAGGTCACCCCAAAGGTCACCAAAGGTCACCAAAGGTCACCCCAAAGGTCACCAAAGGTCACCAAAGGTCACCAAAGGTCACCCCAAAGGTCACCAAAGGTCACCCCAAAGGGCACCAAAGGTCACCCCAAAGGTCACCAAAGGTCACCAAAGGTCACCAAAGGTCACCAAAGGTCACCCCAAAGGTCACCAAAGGTCACCCCAAAGGTCACCAAAGGTCACCAAAGGACACCAAAGGTCACCAAAGGTCACCAAACGTCACCCCAAAGGTCACCAAAGGTTACCCCAAAGGTCACCAAAGGTCACCCCAAAGGTCACCAAAGGTCACCAAAGGTCACCCCAAAGGTCACCAAAGGTCACCCCAAAGGTCACCAAAGGTCACCAAAGGTCACCCCAAAGGTCACCAAAGGTCACCAAAGGTCACCAAAGGTCACCAAAGGTCACCAAAGGTCACCAAAGGTCACCAAAGGTCACCCTAAAGGTCACTAAAGGTCACCAAAGGTCACCAAAGGTCACCAAAGGTCACCCCAAAGGTCACCAAATGTCACCAAAGGTCACCCCAAAGGTCACCAAAGGTCACCCCAAAGGTCACCAAAGGTCACCAAAGGTCACCAAAGGTCACCAAAGGTCACCCCAAAGGTCACCAAAGGTCACCCCAAAGGTCACCAAAGGTCACCAAAGGTCACCAAAGGTCACCAAAGGTCACCCCAAAGGTCACCAAAGGTCACCCCAAAGGTCACCAAAGGTCACCGCAAAGGTCACCAAAGGTCACCAAAGGTCACCAAAGGTCACCAAAGGTCACCCCAAAGGTCACCAAAAGTCACCCCAAAGGTCACCAAACGTCACCAAAAGTCACCCCAAAGGTCATCAAAGGTCACCAAAGGTCACCCCAAAGGTCACCAAAGGTCACCAAAGGTCACCCCAAAGGTCACCAAAGGTCACCCCAAAGGTCACCAAAGGTCACCAAAGGTCACCAAAGGTCACCAAAGGTCACCCCAAAGGTCACCAAAGATCACCCCAAAGGTCACCAAAGGTCACCAAAGGACACCAAAGGTCACCAAAGGTCACCAAACGTCACCCCAAAGGTCACCAAAGGTTACCCCAAAGGTCACCAAAGGTCACCCCAAAGGTCACCAAAGGTCACCAAAGGTCACCCCAAAGGTCACCAAAGGTCACCCCAAAGGTCACCAAAGGTCACCAAAGGTAACCCCAAAGGTCACCAAAGGTCACCAAAGGTCACCAAAGGTCACCAAAGGTCACCCTAAAGGTCACTAAAGGTCACCAAAGGTCACCAAAGGTCACCCCAAAGGTCACCAAATGTCACCAAAGGTCACCCCAAAGGTCACCAAAGGTCTCCCCAAAGGTCACCAAAGGTCACCAAAGGTCACCAAAGGTCACCAAAGGTCACCCCAAAGGTCAGCAAAGGTCACCCCAAAGGTCACCACAGGTCACCAAAGGACACCAAAGGTCACCAAAGGTCACCCCAAAGGTCACCAAAGGTCACCCCAAAGGTCACCAAAGGTCACCCCAAAGGTCACCAAAGGTCACCAAAGGTCACCAAAGGACACCAAAGGTCACCCCAAAGGTCACCAAAGGTCACCCCAAAGGTCACCAAACGTCACCCCAAAGGTCACCAAAGGTCACCAAAGGTCACCAAAGGTCACCAAAGGTCACCCCAAAGGTCACCAAAGGTCACCCCAAAGGTCACCAAAGGTCACCCCAAAGGTCACCAAAGGTCACCAAAGGACACCAAAGGTCACCAAAGGTCACCAAACGTCACCCCAAAGGTCACCAAAGGTTACCCCAAAGGTCACCAAAGGTCACCAAAGGTCACCAAAGGTCACCAAAGGTCACCAAAGGTCACCCTAAAGGTCACTAAAGGTCACCAAAGGTCACCAAAGGTCACCAAAGGTCACCCCAAAGGTCACCAAATGTCACCAAAGGTCACCCCAAAGGTCACCAAAGGTCACCCCAAAGGTCACCAAAGGTCACCAAAGGTCACCAAAGGTCACCAAAGGTCACCCCAAAGGTCACCAAAGGTCACCCCAAAGGTCACCAAAGGTCACCAAAGGTCACCAAAGGTCACCAAAGGTCACCCCAAAGGTCACCAAAGGTCACCCCAAAGGTCACCAAAGGTCACCGCAAAGGTCACCAAAGGTCACCAAAGGTCACCAAAGGTCACCAAAGGTCACCCCAAAGGTCACCAAAAGTCACCCCAAAGGTCACCAAACGTCACCAAAAGTCACCCCAAAGGTCATCAAAGGTCACCAAAGGTCACCCCAAAGGTCACCAAAGGTCACCAAAGGTCACCCCAAAGGTCACCAAAGGTCACCCCAAAGGTCACCAAAGGTCACCAAAGTACACCAAAGGTCACCAAAGGTCACCCCAAAGGTCACCAAAGGTCACCCCAAAGGTCACCAAAGGTCACCAAAGGACACCAAAGGTCACCAAAGGTCACCAAACGTCACCCCAAAGGTCACCAAAGGTTACCCCAAAGGTCACCAAAGGTCACCCCAAAGGTCACCAAAGGTCACCAAAGGTCACCCCAAAGGTCACCAAAGGTCACCCCAAAGGTCACCAAAGGTCACCAAAGGTAACCCCAAAGGTCACCAAAGGTCACCAAAGGTCACCAAAGGTCACCAAAGGTCACCCTAAAGGTCACTAAAGGTCACCAAAGGTCACCAAAGGTCACCCCAAAGGTCACCAAATGTCACCAAAGGTCACCCCAAAGGTCACCAAAGGTCTCCCCAAAGGTCACCAAAGGTCACCAAAGGTCACCAAAGGTCACCAAAGGTCACCCCAAAGGTCAGCAAAGGTCACCCCAAAGGTCACCACAGGTCACCAAAGGACACCAAAGGTCACCAAAGGTCACCCCAAAGGTCACCAAAGGTCACCCCAAAGGTCACCAAAGGTCACCCCAAAGGTCACCAAAGGTCACCAAAGGTCACCAAAGGACACCAAAGGTCACCCCAAAGGTCACCAAAGGTCACCCCAAAGGTCACCAAACGTCACCCCAAAGGTCACCAAAGGTCACCAAAGGTCACCAAAGGTCACCAAAGGTCACCCCAAAGGTCACCAAAGGTCACCCCAAAGGTCACCAAAGGTCACCCCAAAGGTCACCAAAGGTCACCAAAGGACACCAAAGGTCACCAAAGGTCACCAAACGTCACCCCAAAGGTCACCAAAGGTTACCCCAAAGGTCACCAAAGGTCACCCCAAAGATCACCAAAGGTCACCAAAGGTCACCCCAAAGGTCACCAAAGGTCACCCCAAAGGTCACCAAAGGTCACCCCAAAGGTCACCAAAGGTCACCAAAGGTCACCAAAGGACACCAAAGGTCACCCCAAAGGTCACCAAAGGTCACCCCAAAGGTCACCAAAGGTCACCCCAAACGTCACCAAACGTCACCCCAAAGGTCACCAAAGGTCACCAAAGGTCACTAAAGGTCACCAAAGGTCACCCCAAAGGTCACCAAAGGTCACCCTAAAGGTCACCAAAGGTCACCCCAAAGGTCACCAAAGGTCACCCCAAAGGTCACCAAAGGTCACCAAAGGACACCAAAGGTCACCAAAGGTCACCAAACGTCACCCCAAAGGTCACCAAAGGTTACCCCAAAGGTCACCAAAGATCACCCCAAAGGTCACCAAAGGTCACCAAAGGTCACCCCAAAGGTCACCAAAGGTCACCCCAAAGGTCAACAAAGGTCACCCCAAAGGTCACCAAAGGTCACCAAAGCTCACCAAAGGACACCAAAGGTCACCCCAAAGGTCACCAAAGGTCACCCCAAAAGTCACCAAAGGTCACCCCAAAGGTCACCAAAGGTCACCAAAGGTCACCAAAGGTCACCAAAGGTCACCAAAGGTCACCCTAAAGGTCACTAAAGGTCACCAAAGGTCACCAAAGGTCACCAAAGGTCACCCCAAAGCTCACCAAAGGTCACCAAAGGTCACCCCAAAGGTCACCAAAGGTCACCAAAGGTCACCAAAGGTCACCAAAGGTCACCCCAAAGGTCACCAAAGGTCACCCCAAAGGTCACCAAAGGTCACCAAAGGTCACCAAAGGTCACCAAAAGTCACCCCAAAGGTCATCAAAGGTCACCAAAGGTCACCCCAAAGGTCACCAAAGGTCACCAAAGGTCACCCCAAAGGTCACCAAAGGTCACCCCAAAGGTCACCAAAGGTCACCAAAGGTCACCAAAGGTCACCAAAGGTCACCCCAAAGGTCACCAAAGGTCACCCCAAAGGTCACCAAAGGTCACCAAAGGACACCAAAGGTCACCAAAGGTCACCAAACGTCACCCCAAAGGTCACCAAAGGTTACCCCAAAGGTCACCAAAGGTCACCCCAAAGGTCACCAAAGGTCACCAAAGGTCACC
Source organism: Agriotes lineatus (assembly GCA_940337035.1). Lineage (NCBI taxonomy): Eukaryota > Metazoa > Arthropoda > Insecta > Coleoptera > Elateridae > Agriotes > Agriotes lineatus. Next base: position 29,191 of record CALNHX010010088.1, read on the forward strand.
CCAAAGGTCACCAAAGGTCACCCCAAAGATCACCAAAGGTCACCAAAGGTCACCCCAAAGGTCACCAAAGGTCACCAAAGGTCACCAAAGGTCACCAAAGGTCACCCTAAAGGTCACTAAAGGTCACCAAAGGTCACCAAAGGTCACCAAAGGTCACCCCAAAGGTCACCAGATGTCACCAAAGGTCACCCCAAAGGTCACCAAAGGTCACCCCAAAGGTCACCAAAGGTCACCAAAGGTCACCAAAGGTCACCAAAGGTCACCCCAAAGGTCACCAAAGGTCACCCCAAAGGTCACCAAAGGTCACCAAAGGTCACCAAAGGTCACCAAAGGTCACCCCAAAGGTCACCAAAGGTCACCCCAAAGGTCACCAAAGGTCACCCCAAAGGTCACCAAAGGTCACCAAAGGTCACCAAAGGTCACCAAAGGTCACCCCAAAGGTCACCAAAGGTCACCCCAAAGGTCACCAAACGTCACCCCAAAGGTCACCAAAGGTCACCAAAGGTCACCAAAGGTCACCAAAGGTCACCCCAAAGGTCACCAAAGGTCACCCCAAAGGTCACCAAAGGTCACCCCAAAGGTCACCAAAGGTCACCAAAGGACACCAAAGGTCACCAAAGGTCACCAAACGTCACCCCAAAGGTCACCAAAGGTTACCCCAAAGGTCACCAAAGGTCACCCCAAAGGTCACCAAAGGTCACCAAAGGTCACCCCAAAGGTCACCAAAGGTCACCCCAAAGGTCACCAAAGGTCACCCCAAAGGTCACCAAAGGTCACCAAAGGTCACCAAAGGTCACCAAAGGTCACCCCAAAGGTCACCAAAGGTCACCAAAGGTCACCCCAAAGGTCACCAAAGGTCACCAAAGGTCACCAAAGGTCACCAAAGGTCACCCCAAAGGTCACCAAAGGTCACCCCAAAGGTCACCAAAGGTCACCAAAGGTCACCAAAGGTCACCAAAAGTCACCCCAAAGGTCATCAAAGGTCACCAAAGGTCACCCTAAAGGTCACCAAAGGTCACCAAAGGTCACCCCAAAGGTCACCAAAGGTCACCCCAAAGGTCACCAAAGGTCACCAAAGGTCACCAAAGGTCACCAAAGGTCACCCCAAAGGTCACCAAAGGTCACCAAAGGTCACCAAAGGACACCAAAGGTCACCAAAGGTCACCAAACGTCACCCCAAAGGTCACCAAAGGTTACCCCAAAGGTCACCAAAGGTCACCCCAAAGGTCGCCAAAGGTCACCAAAGGTCACCAAAGGTCACCAAAGGTCACCCCAAAGGTCACCAAAGGTCACCCCAAAGGTCACCAAAGGTCACCAAAGGACACCAAAGGTCACCAAAGGTCACCAAACGTCACCCCAAAGGTCACCAAAGGTCACCCCAAAGGTCACCAAAGGTCACCCCAAAGGTCACCAAAGGTCACCAAAGGTCACCAAAGGTCACCAAAGGTCACCCCAAAGGTCACCAAAGGTCACCCCAAAGGTCACCAAAGGTCACCAAAGGACACCAAAGGTCACCAAAGGTCACCAAACGTCACCCCAAAGGTCACCAAAGGTTACCCCAAAGGTCACCAAAGGTCACCCCAAAGGTCACCAAAGGTCACCAAAGGTCACCCCAAAGGTCACCAAAGGTCACCCCAAAGGTCACCAAAGGTCACCAAAGGTCACCCCAAAGGTCACCAAAGGTCACCAAAGGTCACCAAAGGTCACCAAAGGTCACCAAAGGTCACCCTAAAGGTCACTAAAGGTCACCAAAGGTCACCAAAGGTCACCAAAGGTCACCCCAAAGGTCACCAAATGTCACCAAAGGTCACCCCAAAGGTCACCAAAGGTCACCAAAGGTCACCAAAGGTCACCAAAGGTCACCCCAAAGGTCACCAAAGGTCACCCCAAAGGTCACCAAAGGTCACCAAAGGTCACCAAAGGTCACCAAAGGTCACCCCAAAGGTCACCAAAGGTCACCCCAAAGGTCACCAAAGGTCACCGCAAAGGTCACCAAAGGTCACCAAAGGTCACCAAAGGTCACCAAAGGTCACCCCAAAGGTCACCAAAAGTCACCCCAAAGGTCACCAAACGTCACCAAAAGTCACCCCAAAGGTCATCAAAGGTCACCAAAGGTCACCCCAAAGGTCACCAAAGGTCACCAAAGGTCACCCCAAAGGTCACCGAAGGTCACCCTAAAGGTCACCAAAGGTCACCAAAGGTCACCAAAGGTCACCAAAGGTCACCCCAAAGGTCACCAAAGGTCACCCCAAAGGTCACCAAAGGTCACCAAAAGACACCAAAGGTCACCAAAGGTCACCAAACGTCACCCCAAAGGTCACCAAAGGTTACCCCAAAGGTCACCAAAGGTCACCCCAAAGGTCACCAAAGGTCACCAAAGGTCACCCCAAAGGTCACCAAAGGTCACCCCAAAGGTCACCAAAGGTCACCAAAGGTAACCCCAAAGGTCACCAAAGGTCACCAAAGGTCACCAAAGGTCACCAAAGGTCACCAAAGGTCACCCTAAAGGTCACTAAAGGTCACCAAAGGTAACCAAAGGTCACCAAAGGTCACCCCAAAGGTCACCAAATGTCACCAAAGGTCACCCCAAAGGTCACCAAAGGTCTCCCCAAAGGTCACCAAAGGTCACCAAAGGTCACCAAAGGTCACCAAAGGTCACCCCAAAGGTCAGCAAAGGTCACCCCAAAGGTCACCACAGGTCACCAAAGGTCACCAAAGGTCACCAAAGGTCACCCCAAAGGTCACCAAAGGTCACCCCAAAGGTCACCAAAGGTCACCCCAAAGGTCACCAAAGGTCACCAAAGGTCACCAAAGGACACCAAAGGTCACCCCAAAGGTCACCAAAGGTCACCCCAAAGGTCACCAAACGTCACCCCAAAGGTCACCAAAGGTCACCAAAGGTCACCAAAGGTCACCAAAGGTCACCCCAAAGGTCACCAAAGGTCACCCCAAAGGTCACCAAAGGTCACCCCAAAGGTCACCAAAGGTCACCAAAGGACACCAAAGGTCACCAAAGGTCACCAAACGTCACCCCAAAGGTCACCAAAGGTTACCCCAAAGGTCACCAAAGGTCACCCCAAAGATCACCAAAGGTCACCAAAGGTCACCCCAAAGGTCACCAAAGGTCACCCCAAAGGTCACCAAAGGTCACCCCAAAGGTCACCAAAGGTCACCAAAGGTCACCAAAGGACACCAAAGGTCACCCCAAAGGTCACCAAAGGTCACCCCAAAGGTCACCAAAGGTCACCCCAAACGTCACCAAACGTCACCCCAAAGGTCACCAAAGGTCACCAAAGGTCACTAAAGGTCACCAAAGGTCACCCCAAAGGTCACCAAAGGTCACCCCAAAGGTCACCAAAGGTCACCCCAAAGGTCACCAAAGGTCACCCCAAAGGTCACCAAAGGTCACCAAAGGACACCAAAGGTCACCAAAGGTCACCAAACGTCACCCCAAAGGTCACCAAAGGTTACCCCAAAGGTCACCAAAGATCACCCCAAAGGTCACCAAAGGTCACCAAAGGTCACCCCAAAGGTCACCAAAGGTCACCCCAAAGGTCAACAAAGGTCACCCCAAAGGTCACCAAAGGTCACCAAAGCTCACCAAAGGACACCAAAGGTCACCCCAAAGGTCACCAAAGGTCACCCCAAAGGTCACCAAAGGTCACCCCAAAGATCACCAAAGGTCACCAAAGGTCACCAAAGGTCACCAAAGGTCACCAAAGGTCACCCTAAAGGTCACTAAAGGTCACCAAAGGTCACCAAAGGTCAACAAAGGTCACCCCAAAGCTCACCAAAGGTCACCAAAGGTCACCCCAAAGGTCACCAAAGGTCACCAAAGGTCACCAAAGGTCACCAAAGGTCACCCCAAAGGTCACCAAAGGTCACCCCAAAGGTCACCAAAGGTCACCAAAGGTCACCAAAGGTCACCAAAAGTCACCCCAAAGGTCATCAAAGGTCACCAAAGGTCACCCCAAAGGTCACCAAAGGTCACCAAAGGTCACCCCAAAGGTCACCAAAGGTCACCCCAAAGGTCACCAAAGGTCACCAAAGGTCACCAAAGGTCACCAAAGGTCACCCCAAAGGTCACCAAAGGTCACCCCAAAGGTCACCAAAGGTCACCAAAGGACACCAAAGGTCACCAAAGGTCACCAAACGTCACCCCAAAGGTCACCAAAGGTTACCCCAAAGGTCACCAAAGGTCACCCCAAAGGTCACCAAAGGCCAAAGGTCACCAAAGGTCACCCCAAAGATCACCAAAGGTCACCAAAGGTCACCCCAAAGGTCACCAAAGGTCACCAAAGGTCACCAAAGGTCACCAAAGGTCACCCTAAAGGTCACTAAAGGTCACCAAAGGTCACCAAAGGTCACCAAAGGTCACCCCAAAGGTCACCAGATGTCACCAAAGGTCACCCCAAAGGTCACCAAAGGTCACCCCAAAGGTCACCAAAGGTCACCAAAGGTCACCAAAGGTCACCAAAGGTCACCCCAAAGGTCACCAAAGGTCACCCCAAAGGTCACCAAAGGTCACCAAAGGTCACCAAAGGTCACCAAAGGTCACCCCAAAGGTCACCAAAGGTCACCCCAAAGGTCACCAAAGGTCACCCCAAAGGTCACCAAAGGTCACCCCAAAGGTCACCAAAGGTCACCAAAGGTCACCAAAGGACACCAAAGGTCACCCCAAAGGTCACCAAAGGTCACCCCAAAGGTCACCAAAGGTCACCCCAAACGTCACCAAACGTCACCCCAAAGGTCACCAAAGGTCACCAAAGGTCACTAAAGGTCACCAAAGGTCACCCCAAAGGTCACCAAAGGTCACCCCAAAGGTCACCAAAGGTCACCCCAAAGGTCACCAAAGGTCACCCCAAAGGTCACCAAAGGTCACCAAAGGACACCAAAGGTCACCAAAGGTCACCAAACGTCACCCCAAAGGTCACCAAAGGTTACCCCAAAGGTCACCAAAGATCACCCCAAAGGTCACCAAAGGTCACCAAAGGTCACCCCAAAGGTCACCAAAGGTCACCCCAAAGGTCAACAAAGGTCACCCCAAAGGTCACCAAAGGTCACTAAAGCTCACCAAAGGACACCAAAGGTCACCCCAAAGGTCACCAAAGGTCACCCCAAAAGTCACCAAAGGTCACCCCAAAGGTCACCAAAGGTCACCAAAGGTCACCAAAGGTCACCCTAAAAGTCACTAAAGGTCACCAAAGGTCACCAAAGGTCACCAAAGGTCACCCCAAAGCTCACCAAAGGTCACCAAAGGTCACCCCAAAGGTCACCAAAGGTCACCAAAGGTCACCAAAGGTCACCAAAGGTCACCCCAAAGGTCACCAAAGGTCACCCCAAAGGTCACCAAAGGTCACCAAAGGTCACCAAAGGTCACCAAAAGTCACCCCAAAGGTCATCAAAGGTCACCAAAGGTCACCCCAAAGGTCACCAAAGGTCACCAAAGGTCACCCCAAAGGTCACCAAAGGTCACCCCAAAGGTCACCAAAGGTCACCAAAGGTCACCAAAGGTCACCAAAGGTCACCCCAAAGGTCACCAAAGGTCACCCCAAAGGTCACCAAAGGTCACCAAAGGACACCAAAGGTCACCAAAGGTCACCAAACGTCACCCCAAAGGTCACCAAAGGTTACCCCAAAGGTCACCAAAGGTCACTCCAAAGGTCAACAAAGGTCACCAAAGGTCACCCCAAAGGTCACCAAAGGTCACCCCAAAGCTCACCAAAGGTCACCAAAGGTCACCCTAAAGGTCACCAAAGGTCACCAAAGGTCACCCCAAAGGTCACCAAAGGTCACCCCAAAGGTCACCCTAAAGGTCACCAAAGGTCACCCCAAAGGTCACCAAAGGTCACCCCAAAGGTCACCAAAGGTCACCAAAGGTCACCAAAGGTCACCAAAAGTCACCCCAAAGGTCATCAAAGGTCACCAAAGGTCACCCCAAAGGTCACCAAAGGTCACCAAAGGTCACCCCAAAGGTCACCAAAGGTCACCCCAAAGGTCACCAAAGGTCACCAAAGGTCACCAAAGGTCACCAAAGGTCACCCCAAAGGTCACCAAAGGTCACCCCAAAGGTCACCAAAGGTCACCAAAGGACACCAAAGGTCACCAAAGGTCACCAAACGTCACCCCAAAGGTCACCAAAGGTTACCCCAAAGGTCACCAAAGGTCACCCCAAAGGTCACCAAAGGTCACCAAAGGTCACCCCAAAGGTCACCAAAGGTCACCCCAAAGATCACCAAAGGTCACCAAAGGTCACCCCAAAGGTCACCAAAGGTCACCAAAGGTCACCAAAGGTCACCAAAGGTCACCCTAAAGGTCACTAAAGGTCACCAAAGGTCACCAAAGGTCACCAAAGGTCACCCCAAAGGTCACCAGATGTCACCAAAGGTCACCCCAAAGGTCACCAAAGGTCACCCCAAAGGTCACCAAAGGTCACCAAAGGTCACCAAAGGTCACCAAAGGTCACCCCAAAAATCACCAAAGGTCACCCCAAAGGTCACCAAAGGTCACCAAAGGTCACCAAAGGTCACCAAAGGTCACCCCAAAGGTCACCAAAGGTCACCCCAAAGGTCACCAAAGGTCACCCCAAAGGTCACCAAAGGTCACCAAAGGTCACCAAAGGTCACCAAAGGTCACCCCAAAGGTCACCAAAGGTCACCCCAAAGGTCACCAAACGTCACCCCAAAGGTCACCAAAGGTCACCAAAGGTCACCAAAGGTCACCAAAGGTCACCCCAAAGGTCACCAAAGGTCACCCCAAAGGTCACCAAAGGTCACCCCAAAGGTCACCAAAGGTCACCAAAGGACACCAAAGGTCACCAAAGGTCACCAAACGTCACCCCAAAGGTCACCAAAGGTTACCCCAAAGGTCACCAAAGGTCACCCCAAAGGTCACCAAAGGTCACCAAAGGTCACCCCAAAGGTCACCAAAGGTCACCCCAAAGGTCACCAAAGGTCACCCCAAAGGTCACCAAAGGTCACCAAAGGTCACCAAAGGTCACCAAAGGTCACCCCAAAGGTCACCAAAGGTCACCAAAGGTCACCCCAAAGGTCACCAAAGGTCACCAAAGGTCACCAAAGGTCACCAAAGGTCACCCCAAAGGTCACCAAAGGTCACCCCAAAGGTCACCAAAGGTCACCAAAGGTCACCAAAGGTCACCAAAAGTCACCCCAAAGGTCATCAACGGTCACCAAAGGTCACCCTAAAGGTCACCAAAGGTCACCAAAGGTCACCCCAAAGGTCACCAAAGGTCACCCCAAAGGTCACCAAAGGTCACCAAAGGTCACCAAAGGTCACCAAAGGTCACCCCAAAGGTCACCAAAGGTCACCAAAGGTCACCAAAGGACACCAAAGGTCACCAAAGGTCACCAAACGTCACCCCAAAGGTCACCAAAGGTTACCCCAAAGGTCACCAAAGGTCACCCCAAAGGTCGCCAAAGGTCACCAAAGGTCACCAAAGGTCACCAAAGGTCACCCCAAAGGTCACCAAAGGTCACCCCAAAGGTCACCAAAGGTCACCAAAGGACACCAAAGGTCACCAAAGGTCACCAAACGTCACCCCAAAGGTCACCAAAGGTCACCCCAAAGGTCACCAAAGGTCACCCCAAAGGTCACCAAAGGTCACCAAAGGTCACCAAAGGTCACCAAAGGTCACCCCAAAGGTCACCAAAGGTCACCCCAAAGGTCACCAAAGGTCACCAAAGGACACCAAAGGTCACCAAAGGTCACCAAACGTCACCCCAAAGGTCACCAAAGGTTACCCCAAAGGTCACCAAAGGTCACCCCAAAGGTCACCAAAGGTCACCAAAGGTCACCCCAAAGGTCACCAAAGGTCACCCCAAAGGTCACCAAAGGTCACCAAAGGTCACCCCAAAGGTCACCAAAGGTCACCAAAGGTCACCAAAGGTCACCAAAGGTCACCAAAGGTCACCAAAGGTCACCCTAAAGGTCACTAAAGGTCACCAAAGGTCACCAAAGGTCACCAAAGGTCACCCCAAAAGTCACCAAATGTCACCAAAGGTCACCCCAAAGGTCACCAAAGGTCACCCCAAAGGTCACCAAAGGTCACCAAAGGTCACCAAAGGTCACCAAAGGTCACCCCAAAGGTCACCAAAGGTCACCCCAAAGGTCACCAAAGGTCACCAAAGGTCACCAAAGGTCACCAAAGGTCACCCCAAAGGTCACCAAAGGTCACCCCAAAGGTCACCAAAGGTCACCGCAAAGGTCACCAAAGGTCACCAAAGGTCACCAAAGGTCACCAAAGGTCACCCCAAAGGTCACCAAAAGTCACCCCAAAGGTCACCAAACGTCACCAAAAGTCACCCCAAAGGTCATCAAAGGTCACCAAAGGTCACCCCAAACGTCACCAAAGGTCACCAAAGGTCACCCCAAAGGTCACCAAAGGTCACCCCAAAGGTCACCAAAGGTCACCAAAGGTCACCAAAGGTCACCAAAGGTCACCCCAAAGGACACCACAGGTCACCCCAAAGGTCACCAAAGGTCACCAAAAGACACCAAAGGTCACCAAAGGTCACCAAACGTCACCCCAAAGGTCACCAAAGGTTACCCCAAAGGTCACCAAAGGTCACCCCAAAGGTCACCAAAGGTCACCAAAGGTCACCCCAAAGGTCACCAAAGGTCACCCCAAAGGTCACCAAAGGTCACCAAAGGTAACCCCAAAGGTCACCAAAGGTCACCAAAGGTCACCAAAGGTCACCAAAGGTCACCAAAGGTCACCCTAAAGGTCACTAAAGGTCACCAAAGGTAACCAAAGGTCACCAAAGGTCACCCCAAAGGTCACCAAATGTCACCAAAGGTCACCCCAAAGGTCACCAAAGGTCTCCCCAAAGGTCACCAAAGGTCACCAAAGGTCACCAAAGGTCACCAAAGGTCACCCCAAAGGTCAGCAAAGGTCACCCCAAAGGTCACCACAGGTCACCAAAGGTCACCAAAGGTCACCAAAGGTCACCCCAAAGGTCACCAAAGGTCACCCCAAAGGTCACCAAAGGTCACCCCAAAGGTCACCAAAGGTCACCAAAGGTCACCAAAGGACACCAAAGGTCACCCCAAAGGTCACCAAAGGTCACCCCAAAGGTCACCAAACGTCACCCCAAAGGTCACCAAAGGTCACCAAAGGTCACCAAAGGTCACCAAAGGTCACCCCAAAGGTCACCAAAGGTCACCCCAAAGGTCACCAAAGGTCACCCCAAAGGTCACCAAAGGTCACCAAAGGACACCAAAGGTCACCAAAGGTCACCAAACGTCACCCCAAAGGTCACCAACGGTTACCCCAAAGGTCACCAAAGGTCACCCCAAAGATCACCAAAGGTCACCAAAGGTCACCCCAAAGGTCACCAAAGGTCACCCCAAAGGTCACCAAAGGTCACCCCAAAGGTCACCAAAGGTCACCAAAGGACACCAAAGGTCACCCCAAAGGTCACCAAAGGTCACCCCAAAGGTCACCAAAGGTCACCCCAAACGTCACCAAACGTCACCCCAAAGGTCACCAAAGGTCACTAAAGGTCACCAAAGGTCACCCCAAAGGTCACCAAAGGTCACCCCAAAGGTCACCAAAGGTCACCCCAAAGGTCACCAAAGGTCACCCCAAAGGTCACCAAAGGTCACCAAAGGACACCAAAGGTCACCAAAGGTCACCAAACGTCACCCCAAAGGTCACCAAAGGTTACCCCAAAGGTCACCAAAGATCACCCCAAAGGTCACCAAAGGTCACCAAAGGTCACCCCAAAGGTCACCAAAGGTCACCCCAAAGGTCAACAAAGGTCACCCCAAAGGTCACCAAAGGTCACCAAAGCTCACCAAAGGACACCAAAGGTCACACCAAAGGTCACCAAAGGTCACCCCAAAGGTCACCAAAGGTCACCCCAAAGATCACCAAAGGTCACCAAAGGTCACCAAAGGTCACCAAAGGTCACCAAAGGTCACCCTAAAGGTCACTAAAGGTCACCAAAGGTCACCAAAGGTCAACAAAGGTCACCCCAAAGCTCACCAAAGGTCACCAAAGGTCACCCCAAAGGTCACCAAAGGTCACCAAAAGTCACCAAAGGTCACCAAAGGTCACCCCAAAGGTCACCAAAGGTCACCCCAAAGGTCACCAAAGGTCACCAAAGGTCACCAAAGGTCACCAAAAGTCACCCCAAAGGTCATCAAAGGTCACCAAAGGTCACCCCAAAGGTCACCAAAGGTCACCAAAGGTCACCCCAAAGGTCACCAAAGGTCACCCCAAAGGTCACCAAAGGTCACCAAAGGTCACCAAAGGTCACCAAAGGTCACCCCAAAGGTCACCAAAGGTCACCCCAAAGGTCACCAAAGGTCACCAAAGGACACCAAAGGTCACCAAAGGTCACCAAACGTCACCCCAAAGGTCACCAAAGGTTACCCCAAAGGTCACCAAAGGTCACCCCAAAGGTCACCAAAGGTCACCAAAGGTCACCCCAAAGGTCACCAAAGGTCACCCCAAAGATCACCAAAGGTCACCAAAGGTCACCCCAAAGGTCACCAAAGGTCACCAAAGGTCACCAAAGGTCACCAAAGGTCACCCTAAAGGTCACTAAAGGTCACCAAAGGTCACCAAAGGTCACCAAAGATCACCCCAAAGGTCACCAGATGTCACCAAAGGTCACCCCAAAGGTCACCAAAGGTCACCCCAAAGGTCACCAAAGGTCACCAAAGGTCACCAAAGGTCACCAAAGGTCACCCCAAAGGTCACCAAAGGTCACCCCAAAGGTCACCAAAGGTCACCAAAGGTCACCAAAGGTCACCAAAGGTCACCCCAAAGGTCACCAAAGGTCACCCCAAAGGTCACCAAAGGTCACCCCAAAGGTCACCAAAGGTCACCCCAAAGGTCACCAAAGGTCACCAAAGGTCACCAAAGGACACCAAAGGTCACCCCAAAGGTCACCAAAGGTCACCCCAAAGGTCACCAAAGGTCACCCCAAACGTCACCAAACGTCACCCCAAAGGTCACCAAAGGTCACCAAAGGTCACTAAAGGTCACCAAAGGTCACCCCAAAGGTCACCAAAGGTCACCCCAAAGGTCACCAAAGGTCACCCCAAAGGTCACCAAAGGTCACCCCAAAGGTCACCAAAGGTCACCAAAGGACACCAAAGGTCACCAAAGGTCACCAAACGTCACCCCAAAGGTCACCAAAGGTTACCCCAAAGGTCACCAAAGATCACCCCAAAGGTCACCAAAGGTCACCAAAGGTCACCCCAAAGGTCACCAAAGGTCACCCCAAAGGTCAACAAAGGTCACCCCAAAGGTCACCAAAGGTCACTAAAGCTCACCAAAGGACACCAAAGGTCACCCCAAAGGTCACCAAAGGTCACCCCAAAAGTCACCAAAGGTCACCCCAAAGGTCACCAAAGGTCACCAAAGGTCACCAAAGGTCACCCTAAAAGTCACTAAAGGTCACCAAAGGTCACCAAAGGTCACCAAAGGTCACCCCAAAGCTCACCAAAGGTCACCAAAGGTCACCCCAAAGGTCACCAAAGGTCACCAAAGGTCACCAAAGGTCACCAAAGGTCACCCCAAAGGTCACCAAAGGTCACCCCAAAGGTCACCAAAGGTCACCAAAGGTCACCAAAGGTCACCAAAAGTCACCCCAAAGGTCATCAAAGGTCACCAAAGGTCACCCCAAAGGTCACCAAAGGTCACCAAAGGTCACCCCAAAGGTCACCAAAGGTCACCCCAAAGGTCAGCAAAGGTCACCAAAGGTCACCAAAGGTCACCAAAGGTCACCCCAAAGGTCACCAAAGGTCACCCCAAAGGTCACCAAAGGTCACCAAAGGACACCAAAGGTCACCAAAGGTCACCAAACGTCACCCCAAAGGTCACCAAAGGTTACCCCAAAGGTCACCAAAGGTCACCCCAAAGGTCACCAAAGGTCACCAAATGTCACCCCAAAGGTCACCAAAGGTCACCCCAAAGCTCACCAAAGGTCACCAAAGGTCACCCCAAAGGTCACCAAAGGTCACCAAAGGTCACCAAAGGTCACCAAAGGTCACCCTAAAGGTCACTAAAGGTCACCAAAGGTCACCAAAGGTCACCAAAGGTCACCCCAAAGGTCACCAGATGTCACCAAAGGTCACCCCAAAGGTCACCAAAGGTCACCCCAAAGGTCACCAAAGGTCACCAAAGGTCACCAAAGGTCACCAAGGTCACCCCAAAGGTCACCAAAGGTCACCCCAAAGGTCACCAAAGGTCACCAAAGGTCACCAAAGGTCACCAAAGGTCACCCCAAAGGTCACCAAAGGTCACCCCAAAGGTCACCAAAGGTCACCCCAAAGGTCACCAAACGTCACCCCAAAGGTCACCAAAGGTCACCAAAGGTCACCAAAGGTCACCAAAGGTCACCCCAAAGGTCACCAAAGGTCACCCCAAAGGTCACCAAAGGTCACCAAAGGTCACCAAAGGTCACCAAAGGTCACCCCAAAGGTCACCAAAGGTCACCCCAAAGGTCACCAAAGGTCACCAAAGGACACCAAAGGTCACCAAAGGTCACCAAACGTCACCCCAAAGGTCACCAAAGGTTACCCCAAAGGTCACCAAAGGTCACCCCAAAGGTCACCAAAGGTCACCAAAGGTCACCCCAAAGGTCACCAAAGGTCACCCCAAAGATCACCAAAGGTCACCAAAGGTCACCCCAAAGGTCACCAAAGGTCACCAAAGGTCACCAAAGGTCACCAAAGGTCACCCTAAAGGTCACTAAAGGTCACCAAAGGTCACCAAAGGTCACCAAAGGTCACCCCAAAGGTCACCAGATGTCACCAAAGGTCACCCCAAAGGTCACCAAAGGTCACCCCAAAGGTCACCAAAGGTCACCAAAGGTCACCAAAGGTCACCAAAGGTCACCCCAAAGGTCACCAAAGGTCACCCCAAAGGTCACCAAAGGTCACCAAAGGTCACCAAAGGTCACCAAAGGTCACCCCAAAGGTCACCAAAGGTCACCCCAAAGGTCACCAAAGGTCACCCCAAAGGTCACCAAAGGTCACCCCAAAGGTCACCAAAGGTCACCAAAGGTCACCAAAGGACACCAAAGGTCACCCCAAAGGTCACCAAAGGTCACCCCAAAGGTCACCAAAGGTCACCCCAAACGTCACCAAACGTCACCCCAAAGGTCACCAAAGGTCACCAAAGGTCACTAAAGGTCACCAAAGGTCACCCCAAAGGTCACCAAAGGTCACCCCAAAGGTCACCAAAGGTCACCCCAAAGGTCACCAAAGGTCACCCCAAAGGTCACCAAAGGTCACCAAAGGACACCAAAGGTCACCAAAGGTCACCAAACGTCACCCCAAAGGTCACCAAAGGTTACCCCAAAGGTCACCAAAGATCACCCCAAAGGTCACCAAAGGTCACCAAAGGTCACCCCAAAGGTCACCAAAGGTCACCCCAAAGGTCAACAAAGGTCACCCCAAAGGTCACCAAAGGTCACTAAAGCTCACCAAAGGACACCAAAGGTCACCCCAAAGGTCACCAAAGGTCACCCCAAAAGTCACCAAAGGTCACCCCAAAGGTCACCAAAGGTCACCAAAGGTCACCAAAGGTCACCCTAAAAGTCACTAAAGGTCACCAAAGGTCACCAAAGGTCACCAAAGGTCACCCCAAAGCTCACCAAAGGTCACCAAAGGTCACCCCAAAGGTCACCAAAGGTCACCAAAGGTCACCAAAGGTCACCAAAGGTCACCCCAAAGGTCACCAAAGGTCACCCCAAAGGTCACCAAAGGTCACCAAAGGTCACCAAAGGTCACCAAAAGTCACCCCAAAGGTCATCAAAGGTCACCAAAGGTCACCCCAAAGGTCACCAAAGGTCACCAAAGGTCACCCCAAAGGTCACCAAAGGTCACCCCAAAGGTCACCAAAGGTCACCAAAGGTCACCAAAGGTCACCCCAAAGGTCACCAAAGGTCACCCCAAAGGTCAACAAAGGTCACCAAAGGACACCAAAGGTCACCAAAGGTCACCAAACGTCACCCCAAAGGTCACCAAAGGTTACCCCAAAGGTCACCAAAGGTCACCCCAAAGGTCACCAAAGGTCACCAAATGTCACCCCAAAGGTCACCAAAGGTCACCCCAAAGCTCACCAAAGGTCACCAAAGGTCACCCCAAAGGTCACCAAAGGTCACCAAAGGTCACCAAAGGTCACCAAAGGTCACCCTAAAGGTCACTAAAGGTCACCAAAGGTCACCAAAGGTCACCAAAGGTCACCCCAAAGGT
>CALNHX010010089.1:0-43415 GCA_940337035.1 Agriotes lineatus
TTTACCACGACCCTTCTCCTTTGATCAACCAATAGCCGGTGAGATTTTGTTACAACCACATCGTAACGAGAGTCAGGGCTTGATTTTCGGCGTATTCCCGATTTCGTCGTCGTTTATAGTTCTTTTGCGGCTAATTATCTGGTCCCCAAGCGTACAAGTTTGTGTGGCACGCTTGAAGGGCTGGAGGTTAGGCCGTAGTTACCGTTTTGTACTGTAACAAGTTATCGAACCCTGTCCGGTGTAAAGGACAATCCCGAATTAACCTACGCCCTCTCAACTAGCTGCCGGCAAACTTTTTTTTATTACAACCATGCCAGGCGGGCTGGGCTTGTAATCACCCAATATTGTCGTAATCCCGTTCTATCGTGTAATAGTGGGTTACTCGGTAAAAGTGCATAACTGCGATAAAGTTATTAGTTAAATGTTTGGGTTCGGATTGAATTTGACCCGAAATTCACATATGCAAGAACATTCAGATGTTCATAATAATTAACAAACTGGTCCTGCAGACCCCGAGATCTTAGTTCAGGGTAGGGCATTATATAACCCGGAATATACTTAGTAGTTAATTAATAATAATCATCAGTTTTACTTTGTCGGGTAAAAAGAATTATTAACGCAATATCTTGCAAGTAGGGCAACAATTAAGTTTAATTCAACCGAGTGATCGGTCACTAATATGAAGTGAATACCCAAATCTTTAAATGCCAAAGCATATGCAAAATTGCTTCACAAAAAGCTAAAATTAAAAGCAGTAATAACTTGGATGGTACATGAGACATCCCAAAATTTCAACAACTAATCTTTGACAGATTGAAAGTAAACAGTGACTCGAGTGCATCAAAATCATTTATAACTGCAAACTGAACTGCCCTACGCAGGTAAGTTTTGTATTATGCTGCATTTACGTAATCATGGAACCAGTCTGGTATTTGAGGTATACAATAAAATTAACACGAAAATGTTAAAAGAGAATTCCATAATTACATGTTATGTCTAGGTTGCAGCAATGACCTGACCCAATTCCAGAACACACGGAATAGGTTAGTTCAAAGCAAACCTGTTGCTGATCACCATGTAAAAAACAGGCACATCGGAAGCTGGCCACCATGTCGATAAGCCACAACGGAAGCCAGGTGATAGGGTTAGAACTGCGATTTGATGTTGTAACACTCGGCTCTTGCAGAAATGGAATTCTCAACATACACAATGTCAAACGACCTCCGTACGTTATGAAACACCCTGCATGTATGTTAACATTATTAATCATTATTAAATGGATATTACTTCTCTTTTCAAATTTTGCAACTTAAATAGGTACATAGTTAAAACTAGAATGCAAACTTGAAAAGACACAAAACAAACAACAAATTAAAAAACCAATAATTGACACAATGTTAGTAACATAATGTGTAAAAACATATTTGTATAGTTTACGAGAAATAATTAGAATAAAAGTTGTGAAACAATTCAATTTATCAACTCGGACATTAACCTTAATAATAAACGGGTCACCTGGATACGGTGCAGAAGTCTGCAATCATCATATCCTAAACAACAATGTCAAATAGCTCTGACATCACGGGCTCGTGGCGTTAGCTAAAGAAGGCGATTATGGCTGCTGACGTAGCTGTGTGTACAGATATTAAGTGAATGTTGATTGCAATTATCAATTATAATTGAGTTTTTTTTTAATAGACAATTTATTTACTGTCTTCGTTAGTGGTGGTGTGTGATAGTGATTTACTATCAGTATTGTACAAATAAACGTTACAGGTGGTTTTATAATAAGTTAGTGCAGTAATCTATTTTCACTGCGTTGCGATTTGCTAACGTCTCAAAACAGTTGCCAATGAATAAAAATTGTTAATATTAGTTTATTGCAATTATAAACCATATATGTGCAACTGTTTGTAGATGAATATTTTTATCATTATAAGTGTTGTTTTCAGGAGTAACTACACAAATATGAATAAAGTGCATGTGTGTAGCTTCCCTAAAAACGAATCTTTATGCCAACAATGGATTAGTGCCATACCAAGGGCAGATCTTGCTCCATTAAAACAAAATTTTGCAAATTACATTTTCTTATGGGCGATACCAACCCAATTTTCCAATTGTCTAAATTATTTCTCAAAACCCCCAAGTATTGATGAAACATTCATGTTAATTGAATGTGAAAATCTTGTTAAAGCAGATGAAGCAGTAAAAAAAATTTATCACATCACAAGTTAA
Organism: Agriotes lineatus; assembly: GCA_940337035.1. Classification (NCBI taxonomy): domain Eukaryota; kingdom Metazoa; phylum Arthropoda; class Insecta; order Coleoptera; family Elateridae; genus Agriotes; species Agriotes lineatus. The sequence continues at coordinate 2,236 of CALNHX010010089.1, forward strand.
TTTCTTAGCAAAATTATGACGAGCTACTCAGTATTCTAAAATCACTACAAATTCCAGAAGGTTAGTTCAAAATTATTGACAAAAAAAAGTTACAATATTTAAATTAATATACAGGATGTCTCAAAAAGAATGCCACATCCATTGGTCATAGATTCCTTTGGTAATATTAAACGGATTAAACCTGATATACCTTAGTAAAAAGTCTCTCCAGTAGAAGTAATAGAGCCTTGAATTTCAATATTTCTTTTATGTCAATTTTCGCAAATGTAAAGATATCGATTTCAACTTACTTAATATTATGTGCTACACTAACGGAAATATTTTTGTAAACTTTACCTATCTTTACAATAAGTATGGTTGGTTTGAATACGAGCGTTAGAGAGTACTTAAATAGCCGTAGCAATTCAGTAAAACCACTTTTGTAATGGGTTTCGTATACTATTTTATCGCATTTCATGTAGAAATGTGAAATATTCGATTTTTATATAAAAGTGACATTAAATGTCAAAACATAACTAATCATAGCAGAACCCGTTTTTATGTACTAAAGCACAATAAGCAGCTCCAGTTGATGTTATGCATTTGGCAGTACTGAAATGTATTGTTGGTGGCACGGTAAGTCTATGTCATATTAGAGGTAAGCAGGTTAGGTTTTGCGCTAGTTTGTGTCAAAACTGACGCAAAACCTAACCTGCTAACCTCAAATTTGACATAGACTTATAGTGTCACTAATAATACATTTCAGTATTGCCAAACGTAAAACGAATCGTTGCTATGCTGTAATGGTTGCTTGTTATATTATGAATAGACAATGGTCTCCTGTGTAAAACTGCAAGCTTGCAACCTTGAACGATAAATAGCTTCTTTATATGAATTGCAAGTCTGCAACCTTGAACGCACGTGGCTTCCTGTCTCACGCTCCCTTTTAGAGATAACGCTTATCTTAGCTGATTAGGCAGAGTATATATACTAGTAGCTTGCACTTCTAAGTTAAGCTCCAGTCAGTCGATAAGTTCCATTGTGTTCGTATCATAGCTAGATGTAAGAAATTGTCCGGCGGCTAGCTGTGTGCTTCCAATGTTATATTTCATTGTAAAATAAAAATAAACGTTTTTTAAAAAGTCGTTTCGGCAGCCTTTTAATAAAACTGGCGCAGTCGTTCGGATTTGTGGAGGAAAACCTGGAAAACTACAAACATCGAGTCGACCAGCAACTTTCCTTGAGGTTCAGCTCTTTGCCACAAATCGAAACCTACCACCCAGCGGATCTTCGGACATCTCCAACAGGGACAAACATCGCCCGATCGTGAGAAGCGCCCGTCGACCCAGCTCCTGCTCCTCCGTGGTTATTGGAACCATCTGGTCATTGGGACCACTCTTGATCATTGGGATCAGTCTCTGGTATTGGCAACGTCAACAACGACGACCCCAGGACAACTTTTGGATAACGCTCTAGCGCAAAGCTGGACTATCCAAGTCGGACTTCAGGACCTCTGTGCAGGCCAGCCGACATCAATAGGATCGACGCATCCTTTTTGAAGACAACAGGACGTAGCTTGATCGCACGCCGTTCGTCAATTTTAACGCACAATGTAAGTGCATATTTTTATAATAATTTTCAAGCTTTAGAGAAAAAGCAAAGGTATATTTTTATAATAATTTTCAAGCTTTAGAGAAAAAGCAAAGGTATATTTTTAAAAATAATAATTTTCAAGCTTTAGAGAAAAAGCAAAGGTATATTTTAAAGGCAACAAAGTAACGACTATTAAAGCGTTCGCCTAAGTAATAATTTACAAGTTTTAAAGAAAAAGCAAAATAATTAATTTTAAAGGCAACAAAGTAACGTAATATAATTTTCAAAAGTAATAATTATTAAAGCGTTCGCCTAAACAACAAAGTAAAAATTTCAAAGGCAACAAAGTAACGTAATATAATTTTCAAAAGTGATAATTATTAAAGCGTTCGCCTAAAACAACAAAGTTAACTAATATAAAGTTTTAAAAAATTATACTAACATAGTTTTAAATATTTATTTATAAATTCAGGCAGAACGTAGTAAGCCAGACCAATTGCTGCACATAATAGGTGTGCTTAATTTGCATTTGTGCTTGCGTTCTTGCGCGTAGGATACCTACCCCCCTATTAGAAGCATCCCCTAGTCAATAAACTGTTTACTAACATAAATAAAAACTAAAGCCAAGTGAGGAAAAAAAATAAGTAAAGTTGATTTTTTGTCTGTAAAATATTAAGTTTAGATCACTATTATCTTGAAGTATTAGAAAAAAATTATATTTTGAAACAATTGTAAAAATTTTATGTCACGAGATAGATCACGCTCACCAAGGAATTCAATCCCTAGAATTTTATTTTTAAATAATTGTAACAACTTAAATATGGTTGACCAAAACGCATCATTGTTTCCCCCACATTTTAACGTAGCTTTACTAAATGAAATTCCCACATATGATGGTAATCAAGCCACTCTTTCGGAATTTATCAGATCCGCAGAAATCATTGCAACTAAATTTTGCACAGAAAATTTAAACGATTATATCAACCAAGTAATTTTGAATTCGATAAGGAATAAATTAAAAGGTCAAGCGTTAGAAGTAATTACAGGTTACGAGTATGATACTTGGAAAGACTTAAAAAATGTCTTAATTGAAAATTTTGGCGACCAAAGGTCAGAATTGAATCTCTTAATTGATTTAACTAAATTAAAACAGAATAAAGACTCTCCCATAGAATTTTTCAATAAAGTTAGAACTCATTTAGCTATTTATAATTCAAAAGTTTCTCTGAGTCAAGAATCAAAAGACATTATCACTTATAAATTAAAGGCTAACAAAGATTTAGCACTTCGCACTTTTACAAGTGGACTAAATGAAAATTTAGGAAGCTTCGTAAGAAGTAGAAACCCAACTTCACTAGAACAAGCCTTAAGCATAGTAAAAGAAGAAATTGATATCAGATATTCTCAAAATCAAAATAATTTTCAAAGTCAAAAATTAAACAAACCAAATTTAACTTCCAATATTCAAACACGAAATTCATATGAACCTAAATTTAATAACCCAAATTTTATGCAAAGACCATTCCAACAAAATCGAAGTAATTTTAACCAAAATCCTAAAAGTAATTTTAATCAAAATCCCAACTATTTTAAAAGTCCAACGAATTTTAACAATCCTAATAATTCTAGAATAACTCAAAATTCAAGCTTTAATGCATTTGCACCTAAACCAAATTTTTCACCAACAAATAAACCAGAACCTATGGACTTTAGCACTATAAAAAGACCAGCTACTCAACAATCAAATTTCCCCAATAAATATCGAGCAAATTCTCAAAACGTTAATAGAAATTTTAATCATTTAAATTACCATCAAGAAAAACCTCCGGATGAATATGAAGACTTAACCGAAGATTTATTTGAAAATGGAGAATTTTCAACTCCAGAAAATTTTAACGAAAACCTTCAGGAATATTTTGACCCTGACAATTTTCAAGATACAACTGAAAATTGCGAATCACAAGATTTAGACCATACTTACGATTATTTCGAATATCCAGATCCAAACGATACTGTAAATTTTCATTAAGAGCCTCGGAAAAGAATATTTTAACTTTTAATATAAATCCAAAATCAAACCTTCCTTATATTATAATTCCCGCCACCGGCGATAAACTTTTAATTGATACAGGTAGTTCACAAACAATAATTTCTCCAGAATTTGTACAACAACATTTTCCAAATTATATTTATGAAACAGAATTCGAGATAGTTACATCTCATGGAATTTCTCAACATAACTTAATTGCAGATTTACCAATCCCCAGTCTTTTTTATGAAAACGGAACACATACATGTTATTTATATAATTTTAACCAAGACTATGTAGGACTTATTGGATCCGATTTACTTTCAAAATTATCCGCACGAATAGATTATAAATGGATGCACATTCAAACAGAAAAAACAGTAATACCGTTCTATTATAATCCATCAAAAACTAAACAGGAAATTCAAAAACGTAATGAATGTAATTTTTCCAAATTTAAAAACTCAGATTTTGTCAGAAAACTTGTAGTACCTCCGCGTACAGAATGTTTTGTAAATTTACCAGCAGTAGGAAAGAATGGAACTAAAATAGCTCCAAAACTAAAATTTAATGAAAAACTAATTATGCCTTCAGCATTAGTGAAATTACACAATAATTGGTTTAAAACCAGTGTAATTAATACTTCAAACGAAACACAAGAAATAAATATTTATAATCCATTATTTTTAGAAGACTATGAACCCGATAGCAAAAATCAACCTATCAGACTTAACAACTTTAATATAAAAACTCCAAACACCAGAAGTATTTTAAATAACAATTTAAGATTAGACCATTTAAACGAAGATGAAAAAACTCTTTTGACTAATTTATGTTTTCAATACAGAGATGTATTTTACTCTCCTGAAATACCGTTATCCGTTACGAATTTGACAAAACACCACATTAGGACTAAAACCAATGCACCTATATTTACGAAAACATACCGTTATCCCCATATTCATCGCGAAGAAGTCAAGAAGCAAATAAAGAAAATGTTAAACGAAGATATTATAGAGCCATCGGAATCACCGTATAATTTTCCTATTTGGGTCGTCCCAAAAAAGTTAGACGCCTCCGGAAAACAAAAATGGCGTATTGTAGTTGACTATCGAAAGTTAAATGAACAAACTATTGAAGATAAATATCCATTGCCCCGTATAGAAACTGTATTAGACAATCTTGGCAGAGCCAAATACTTTACAACATTGGATCTTGCCTCTGGTTTCCACCAGATAGAAATCGAAAAGGTTTACGTAACAGTCCTGCATCCTTCCAAAGGATGATAAATACAGCCTTAATTGGACTCACTCCAACACAGTGCCTAGTTTACCTAGACGACATTATAATTTTCGGAAGTTCTCTTCAAGAACACATGCAACGTTTAAAAAATGTATTTCAAAAATGTAGAGATGCTAATGTAAAAATTCAGTTAGATAAATCGGAATTTTTACATAAATCTGTAAAATATTTAGGTCATATAGTTACTTCAGAAGGAATAAAACCAGATCCATCTAAAATATCAGCAATCAAAAATTTCCCAGCACCTAAAACAAGAACCGAGATAAAATCATTCTTAGGACTATTTGGCTATTATAGAAAATTTGTCAAAGACTTTGCCAAAATAACTAAATTTTTAACCGTATGTTTAAAGAAAGAAAATAAAATTGTACACACCCCTGAATTTTTGAAGAACTTTGAGTATTGCAAACAAATTTTAATGAATGAACCAGTACTTCAATATCCTGATTTTGAAAAACCTTTCGAACTGACTACCGATGCATCTAAATTTGCGATAGGCGCGGTATTATCCCAAGATGGTAAACCCACCTGTTATGCCTCCAGAACCCTTAATAATGCAGAACAAAATTATACTACAATTGAACGAGAACTCCTAGCCATAGTTTGGGCAACGAAACAATTTCGTCCATATCTGTATGGAGTAAAATTTAAATTGTACACCGATCATAGACCGCTTGTTTGGCTCAAAAATTTAAAAGAACCAAATTCCAAATTAACTCGTTGGGCACTTAAATTAGAAGAATACGACTTCACCGTAAACTATCTACCAGGCAAATTAAATAAAGTTGCCGACGCTCTATCACGTGTTCAAATTCACCCTATGACTTTAGAAACACCCGATAGACTTCATACACCAACACCAATACAAGGTAACGAAAGTTTAATGGCAAGTAGGGCAAGCACCCCCGACATACAAGACTTTTTTTCGGTACCGACCATCGGACCACCAAAATCAAAAACGCCTAAAGTAAAAGTTATATCCGACATCCAAATAAGACCACCAAATAACGACGATAATAAATCCTATGTCGAAACAATACATTCGCAACAATCATCTACCCCCGTAATAGATATTGCCGAAAAACCTCTACAACAATTTAAAAATCAAATTGAATTTGTAATTTCTCAACTACCACGAGATATCGGAATCACTAAATACGACGGAATTACACATTATTCTGTATCCCTAAATAATACAAATAAAATTGACGTATTCAACAGGCTATTAATTGAACATTGTGAACCTAGAACACATTACCATTGTTATTTTCCTAACGACGAACTTTGTTTAGATTTTTCAAATTTTCTGCAAAACATAATTAACGATAATACACCCAAATTTCATCGATGTATGTCACAAGTGACTTACGTTCTAAGTCCACAAGATCGTCAATATCAAATCCAAAATTACCACCTAGGCAAAACCAATCACCGTGGTATCAATGAAACAATTGAACATATAAAAAGAAAATATTATTGGAAATCAATTAATAAAGATGTCACTGACTATATTAATAATTGTCATATTTGTAAAGCGCAAAAGTACAATAGAAACCCAATTAAACAGCCCTTACAGCTTACTCCTACACAAAACCAACCATTTCATACTATACACTTGGATATTTTTCAGATAGGTAAGAGAAGTTATTTAACAATAATAGATTCATTTTCCAAATTCGCCCAAGCATACTATATTAAATCTCGAAACTTAACAGACATCATTGAACAATTACTTAATTATATGTGTACTTTTACTACACCAAATATCATTATAGCTGATGGAGAATTTAACAAAAATATTTTTAAAGACTTCATAGCTTTACATAAAATCCAGTTGCATACGACAACCCCACATCACCATCAATCTAACTCCCCAATTGAACGACTACATTCGACAATAATTGAACACTATCGACTATTGACGGATGTACCTGAACAAAACAAAATTCAATATTGTATTCTTGCATACAATCATACGATACACTCTAATCTCAATTTGACCCCTTTTGAGATTGTATTTGGTCATACTGAATGTAGAAATCAGTTCGATTTAGACTATACAAAAACCTACTATCATGATTATTTATCTGGTCACAAAATCCGCATGAAAAAAATTTACGAAATATTGCAAGGCAAGCAAATTGATAGTAAAGAAAAACGAAATTTAAAATTAAACCCAACCCGGAAAAATAAAACATTTCAATTAAATGAAAAAGTATTTGTTAAAACAAATTCCAGAAGTAAAGATGAACCAAAATTTATAGGACCATATACAATATCCCAAATTTTAGAACATGACATATACGAGTTAACACCGCATAATGGATCGTCCAACATTAGACGCCATGCTAATGAATTACTACCCTATTCAGACTTATTACCTTCATCGTCTGTATCTTGATTAAATATTCAATCATACACGGCGATATAATATTGTAAATATTTTAAAATGTAATCCAGAACTATATTCTTTAAATTTAGGCAATGTAGTTCTTAAATAAAGCAAATAGACGCTTATTAGAAATATATATGATATTCCTATTTTATTCGTTATGATACACTTAGAAACAATTTAATGAAAATCGTATTGCTATTTTATTATTCAGTATAAAAGAACCTTAAATAAAATAGCTAATTTAAAAGTTTCAAACATTGACCGCTTAATAATTCCTGAATCGAATTCATAAATGTCTCGAAGATTGACTTGATACCAGTTGACACCCAGAAATTGGTTGAGGGCCGAATTAAGCTTAATAAATATGAAAATTTGTTAAAACCTGTTAATTTTATTAAATCTGATAATTTAAGTGTGTCTGCAATTATATTTACTCTATGTACTATTCTTATGTTAATAATTTTTATATTGTATTTGTATTATAATAGAAACACAATGAAGATTAAACTTATTAGATTTCTAAATAAAGATTTTGAACCAGATAACGTAAATGCATAAGTTTAATTTTCTTTCCTTTTTTTGTAAGTTCAATAGAGGCATATTTGAATACCGCTATTGAACATTTTATCGGCGGACGTGTTATATTATGAATAGACAATGGTCTCCTGTGTAAAACTGCAAGCTTGCAACCTTGAACGATAAATAGCTTCTTTATATGAATTGCAAGTCTGCAACCTTGAACGCACGTGGCTTCCTGTCTCACGCTCCCTTTTAGAGATAACGCTTATCTTAGCTGATTAGGCAGAGTATATATACTAGTAGCTTGCACTTCTAAGTTAAGCTCCAGTCAGTCGATAAGTTCCATTGTGTTCGTATCATAGCTAGATGTAAGAAATTGTCCGGCGGCTAGCTGTGTGCTTCCAATGTTATATTTCATTGTAAAATAAAAATAAACGTTTTTTAAAAAGTCGTTTCGGCGGCCTTTTAATAAAACTTGCTATAGCACAAAGTACCACATTACTAAACAATTTTGCATGTAGAACTGTAGTGCACTACCATATGAAATGCGATCAGACCAATTAATGACGTTGGTGACATAGACTTTTCTGTTACGTATACGAAAATGCCAAGACATAACTAAATCTCCAATGATGAAATGTTCCTTATTTCGCGGAAATTTTGTAATTTAAAAGTACCTTCTTTTTAATTCCCTATTCAGATAAATACAAATTTAAAAGAAATTTACATATATAAAGTTAGAGCTAAAAAAAGATTTTAAAGATAGATGTGGTACCTCTTACAGTCAAGTCGAGATTATGAAAACGTTACCATTAGTGCACTACATAATAGTATGTGCATAAAGTTGAAATTGATATCTTTACATTGTGGAAATTAATATAAAACGAAAAATGAACTTCAATGCTTTATAACTTCTTACTGGAGGAACTTTGTACAAAGGCATATTGTGTTTAATCGGTTTATTTATAGCATAAGGAATCTATCACCAATTGGCGTCCCATTCTTTTTGAGACACCCATATACCTCAGGGCTCGTAGTAACTTACTCTGTTATAAATAATATGAATCATAACATAGATATAGGAAAGAGAATGCAAAGCCTAACGTGATATTTGTGGTTGAATTTTACAAGAAAAAACATTTTGAATATTTGGCTCTATATTCGAGATTACCACTCGTTCATCTGCTTCAATATTCAATATAGACCTCAATGCTTTAGTTACAGCTGTTCAACTATTTACAAATTTTCTTTTCAAGTTTCTGTATAGTTAATGCCGATGAAATTCAGGCGTTTGAAGAGCGTGTTGCCTTATGTTTGTTGCAAATTGACTTTTGCTAATTGAAATACAATTATAACTTGACAAATGCGATTTATTTTAGTATTAAAATGAATGGCGTTTATGAAACAAACACAGTAAACATATACACATTGAATACACAGTCAAAATAGTAAAATAACACAACACAAACACATGCAAGGGCCCCCTAGGAATAAAAATAATACAAGAAACGAAGATAGAACTCGGGTCCTAAAGTACGTCAACTTGCTAGGTAGATATAAGTCAGCATGATTATTAATAACACAGCCCCGAACCCTGTTCAGACATAAACATGGAATGGATATTGTTAATTTGAAAAAATTAAGGTTCAAGCCTACATGCGACGGACGTTGTCAACGTGTATAAATGTTTACAAATGGAATTACGTTGACTTCTTCCACTTTGGTAGCGCAAGCACATGGTTTTTAAAATAGTGCCACGCACCAAAACAAAACGGGGTTCACAAATTGGTAATTCACCGTGTTATTACGCCTTAGAAGCGCTGGCAGCTGTGAGAGGGTTGGTATTGCCATGAAACCTGTCTTATGAAACTGCAAGCTGATTGAAATAGCCATGCGGTGTATCAAACAAAGGTTGATTAACATCAGGTCAGGGCCCCACAAGTATTGTTATTTATACAAGCGACTCGCCCCGGGATCTTTGATAATCGGTATACAATCAACTCAAGTTGCTAACTTTTAATCCGTATTCGCGAAATACTCTTTAGATGCGAGTTATTCTATGTACCTGTACTTGAAGCTTTATAAATCCGGAATGTGGCTTGAAAAATTTTAAATCTACGACAGTACGGTACTCTATAACCTCACATCCCTATGGCAACTCTGTGAGCATTCAAACACGACCATCGGGGTGGCAGAACTCACACACGTATGGCTTTGACCACTTTTCGTTCGTAAGTGTCCCATACTACGAGTCAAAACCCGAGCAAATTATTTTCAATTGCTACTCAGCGGAATTTTGCAACAAGGGCAGACGCTCGACTGGGGACATGAATGACTGGTGATGCATTCGAGAGGATTTACCAAAGCATGAACGACGCCCGGGATAATTTTTACAAGTGGAAGCGCGGCGCTGAAAGCTCTTAAAGGCATGACGTAATTCGGCAATAATTGAACAATAGAGAACACGTTGGCTTTAAAAACAACTACGATATTAGAACAGTGGCATACGCTCATAAATTATTTGAAAGTGTACAGGGCCGGGGTAGCTCAAGTTTTTGGCAACGAGTGTGCTTGAACTAGATAGAAGAAATAATTTAACAAGTATTAATTGCAATAATGATTATAAATTAACTATGTTTTGCTCTTAATTTTTTTTGGGGTGGGCAACTGCTCTTCCCTGACCCCCATGTGGCTACGCCCTTTATCTACCTTAGTATGTCCTTAAAAGTAGTAGCCCGAGTAAATGAAAATTTTAGTGAAAACGTATACACTGATGCATGACAATCGAAGTTATATGGAATAATGGTATGATCTCTATGGGTGTTAAGTAGTTTAAAATTAAGTTCCATGTATTGCAATATTTGATGTTTGATTTTGTTTTTGTATATTGGTGGCAATGATAATGTAGCTCTAAATTAAATAATTATTAGATCATTATAGAGCCTACTAGCAACCAGTGAGACAAATGTCTCATTTAATAAAACAAAAAAGACCGTTTTTCAAATAGAACGCGTATTAAATAAAAACAATATTTTTTAAAATCACGTGATTGAAATTCGGTTCCTGACCTGACATGACCATTCCAAACATATAACTTTAATATCTTTTTTCTCTATCTCTTACGGTTTGGCTGCTGAAACAGCGTCCCGGACGGACGGAAATCACGTGATTTCTCGAAAACCGGAAGTGTCACATGACTGAAATTCGGTTCCTGACCTGACATGACCATTCCAAACATATAACTTTCAAAACTTTTTTCTCTATCTCTTATGGTTTGGCTGCTGAAACAGCGCCCCGGACGGACCAGCGTCCCGGACGGACGGAAATCACGTGATTTCTCGAAAACCGGAAGTGTCACGTGACTGAAATTCGGTTCCTGACCTGACATGACCATTCCAAACATATAACTTTCAAAACTTTTTTCTCTATCTCTTACGGTTTGGCTGCTGAAACAGCGTCCCGGACGGACCAGAGTCCCGGACGGACGAAACTCACGTGATTTCTCGAAAACCGGAAGTGTCACGTGACTGAAATTCGGTTCCTGACCTGACATGACCATTCCAAACATATAACTTTCATAACTTTTTTCTATATCTCTTACGGTTTGGCTGCTGCAACAGCGTCCCGGACGGACGGAAATCACGTGATTTCTCGAAAAACGGAAGTGTCACGCGACTGAAATTCGGTTCCTGACCTGACATGACCATTCCAAACATATAACTTTTTTCTCTCTCTTACGGTTTGGCTGCTGAAACAGCGTCCCGGACGGACGGAAATCACGTGATTTCTCGAAAACCGGAAGTGTCACGTGACTGAAATTCGGTTCCTGCCTTACATGACCAGTCCAAACATATAACTTTAATAACTTTTTTCTCTATCTCTTACGGTTTGGCTGCTGAAACACCGTCCCGGACGGACCAGCGTCCCGGACAGACAAGTCTATTAGATAAAGGATGGTATATAGGGTGTTCCCCGAGGTAACCGACAAACTTACACCATGTGTTCTAGAACCATCCGCGACAGTGGATAGGAGGCCTGCACGTTCTCCTGGCCTTTTGCCGTTAGACTTTCTTTTGGGGTTGCCTTAAATCTCGTGTTTATGTTTATTTCTTAATTAAATACGTAACTTTACATTAATTAATGCTGTGACAACTCTCTAGGCATTTACTAGCAAAAAATTACAAATTCTGTAAAGGTACTACAAATGCAATTGTCTTCTTGTTGCAACAAGGTCTTCAATTCTACCTTATGATTATTAACTGCTTATATTTACTACATAGTATGTTTAAAATCGCTGTTAACAATACCTACTTAGAAGGAAGAGTTACAATATATTCATATTTACTATCATGTACGGTTATAACATATAGCATAAGGTACTTAAACAGTCGCAATTACATCATTTTATGATAAAGAGATGTATTTCGTACAAAATACCAAATGACTTCATCATCATTATTATTATAAAATTACTAGTTTACACACACTGACATTCTTCTTCTGCTCCAAAGCAGGATCTTTTAAGTCACAAAAGTATGTTTACTTACAGCTTCACATCTACAAATCATTAAAAATTCTCTCTTATACTATAGAACCTCATTGTAGGCCTATTGCACAAATATTTTTTCTGTATTAATTTGAATCCACAAACATAGCAACATTAGACTTTCTTATGTATGTGACTTCATATGTAAAACTAAATAATTTTTGTGTCATTTTGTAGTTACCAGCTTTTCTCATTTATGTAACCTCATATGTTTAATTAAATGACTTGTCTGTGTTGCTTTGTACTCACACAGAGAGCAACTGTATGGTTTTTCTCCTGTATGACACCTCATATGTGCAACTAAATGATATTTCTGTGTTGCTCTGTATTCACAAACAGAGCAACTGTATGGTTTTTCTGCTGTATGAGACCTTGTATGTGTAACCAATTCACTTTTATATGTTGCTTTGTATTCACAAATAGAGCACCTGTATGGTTTTTCTCCTTTATGAGACCTCATATGTTTAATTAAATTACTTGTCTGCGTTGCTTTGTATTCACAAAGAGAGCAGCTATATGGTTTTTCTCCTGTATGAGACCTCATATGTCTAACTAAAGAACTTTTTTCTGTTGCTTTGTATTCACAGGTAGAGCAACTGTATGGCTTTTCTCCTGTATGAGATCTCATATGTGCAACTAAATGATATTTCTGTGTTGCTCTGTATTCACAAACAGAGCAACTGTATGGTTTTTCTCCTGTATGAGATCTTGTATGTTTAACCAAATCACTTTTATATGTTGCTTTGTATTCACAAATAGAGCACCTGTATGGCTTTTCTCCTGTATGAGACATCATATGTTTAACTAAATTACTTTTATATGTTGCTTTGTATTCACAAAATGAACATTTAAATGGTTGTTCTCCTGTATGAGACCTCATATGTCTAACTAAATTAGTTTTAAGTGTTGCTTTGTATTCACACATGGAACAACTGTATGGTCTTTCTCCTGTATGAGACCTCATATGTGCAACTAAATGATCTTTTTGTGAAGCTTTGTATTCACAAAGAGGGCAAGTGTATGGTTTTTCTCCTGTATGAGACCTCATATGTTTAACTAAACAACTTTGCAGTGTTGTTTTGTAGCCACAAACTGAGCAATTATACGGTTTTTCTCCTGTATGAGTTCTCGTATGTGTAACTAAATTACTTTTCTTTGATGTTTGATATTGACAGGCAGAGCAACTATATGGCTTCTCTCTTCGACTATTTCCCATATCAATATTTACATCATTCAATGTTTTGCTTTCACAGTCTTCATTTTTTAATGCAAAGTCTTCTTGTTTAATATTCTTTTCTGTATAAATATTGATGTTATTAATACTTTCGGTGCTTTCTTGTTTGAAGTACTTCGTCTCAAGATTTGCATTGTTATCCATGTTTTCTGATGTCAAAAATACAGTTTCTGTGTAACTACAAGAGTTATTCTCCACAGTTTCTTGTTTGATATTAATTTCTGTATATATATCGACTTTATTAACATTTTCGATGCTTTCTTGTTTTATGTACATCATGTTCAGCGATATACAAGATGCAGTGCCTGTGGAACTACAAGTCTTACTTTCCACAGCTTCTTCTTTAATATTCATTATGCTTGCTTACAGTTCTTCTAATCCTATGTGAGTCAAAGAAAGTTGAACATCTCCAGTCCTACAACAAAAATAAATTGTCATTAACTCATTAAGAATTTAGCAATACAGCAGCACGTAGGGTATTATGCCCATACAGGTTAATTATTAACATTACCTATAAAAATCTAAAAGAAAGCTCCACAGTGCACCCGCATTAACCCGTGGCGTCTGCATGTTTTACTTTAAAGTAATATGGGTACTTTAATTGAAATTGCTCTAGAAGAAAATACTCAATTTTTGTTTAAACTGATTTTATTAGTAAATAAACAAATATGAGTAAAAAAAACACGTAGGATTATGCACATGACAGCAAAAAGAAGCCGTCATTGAGCACAACTTTTATTAATATGCAGTATAGGTTAATTATCAGCTATAATTTACCAAGGGCGGTGATAATCACCCGCAATAATTTTGACAAATAACAACCCGAAAGTGCTTGCCTAGAAATAACCCGAGGCGAAGCCGAGGGTAATTTCTTAAAGGAAACGCACTTGAGGGATATTATTTATCAAAATTATAAGGATTTATGACTGGCCGCGGTGAATTCGGGAAGATAAGTTCTTAAATAAATTAGTAATTTTTCTGACAAATTAATTTGACACTTCATTATAATAATGTGTTGGTGGCTCTGTAAGTCTATATCAAATTCGAGATTATCAGGTTAGGTTTTGCGTCAGTTTTGACACAGACTGACGGAAAATCTAACCTGCTCATCTCGAATTTGACTTAGATTTACAGTGTCACCAACTTGTCATAGGATACTACTGAAATTTAATTAGGTAGTTTCCGTGGTGATTGAAAATCACCCTAGGGTCGTTTTCACTTCAAGTGTCATCTGATTTGTTAAACTGACTCACGTGATTAAAAATAATCAAATTGGATTGGTCTGCAATATATGTAAGAACTTATCATATGAACACATTCAAAGTTACACAAAAGTTCTTTCGTCAAGCACAGCCACTGAACTTCTGCTTGCCACTTCTACCCCGCTCTAGATCTGTCTTTCAGACATACAGCTAATTTTACTTTGCTTTATTTTGTTTTTTTTTTGACTATCTTCACAATATTTTGTTTAGCTGTCTGTCACAATGTATTTCGTTCTTCATTCAAAATCTGTACCTATTCTTGCTTCAATATTGATAAATCTGGACATGTTCATGTATAGCTTCATTTTAACTCCCAATAGATCTCAAATGGGGCGATTTCCATACTTCTTTGAAATGTGTTAAGGCACCTTTGTAGTGCATGTATATATCGATATCATTGATCAGGATTTTCTGCAGACCAGTATTATTATGCCGTTAATCCATTCTACTTGACTGCCGACTTTGACTTCACGATATAAGCGCCCTCCCAAACCGCAACTACAAACTCTTCCTATGCACCACACGACACAACTTGTTAAACCTATCGCCTCGATCGGAATGTCAAGATCATGCTATCAAGATGCATTCTCCCCCGCGGAGAAAATGCGACGGTATAGCTCCCCATATAAATCAGCGGAAGTAACTCACATATTTCCTGAGTGCTTTCCCGATGCTAACTCTGCAGACTTTACGGCGTCGCTATTCAGGGTTGAATCATGTATTGAAGCCTGTAGAACCATATGGGCAGAGCCAAGTTATCCCGAAATGACAAGGAACTAATTTCCACAAGCGGCGTTAATACAAATTAACCTAACAACCTGTCCTCAACTTCCTTCGTATTCGCGGTCTTGGTTGGGTGGATCCAAATAAATTTGAAAAATCTGTAGATTACTACATACATATACTTGAAGTACTTATCATCGAACAGGTACAACTCAATGATACAACTCCTTTGGGCATACGGCCCAATTCGACTTCTTTCTTTTCCTTCTCAAGGCACACAATATTCGACCGTACTATCCAGTTTTTCTCTCAATTTGGGAATGTTGTACTCATATCTAATTAGTTCTATCAGATTTCGTGTAACAAAATACCCATTTTCGATTACGTTTTTGAAGGTATCCTAGTGCATAATTGAGGGAAGGACAATAACCTCCTTGTCGCCAGCTTTTTTCATCAGTTTTCCATTTTCTATAAGATAATCTTCGTCCTTTTCTAACATTTTTTTATAACCAGTAAACATTCCTCTATTTCTTCCGAATGACTACCAAAAGCCTACTTTTCACTATCATCACCAGATACCGGCTTCATTCGCTCGCCAGACCTATGATCGACTTTACAATCGAACTCCTCGCCACTTTTTTCTGGGTCCGTCATTTTCTTGTCATAAAATATGTATAATGTATAATCGATAACCTCGTTTTACCTTATACGGAATGAAATTCTTTCTCACGTTTTGTTGTCATAAAATATACGCAATGAAATTCTTGCTCACCTTCTTTCTTCTGAAAAAATACTGCTCCATTCTAGCAAGCTAGCGCCTGTATGCAGCTCCGTGGTTGTTACTGAATTGTAAATGCAAAGAACTGGCACCCTTGACAACGCCTCCTGCAGCCTCACAAATGCCAATCGTTGCGCTGCTCCAAACTGAAGACTGGCTTTTGATTTAGTACAATGGGTATGTTATTTTGGTGTAATCCTTCACAATTTTTACACATGCTCAACCGTTGTTGGTTCTGGAAATCGTTGAACTGCTTCAATTTTTGAAGCTGAAGGCTGAACACATTCATGTTCCAAGAACTCAACACGTTTTTAGAGGAAATTACATTTTCTCATATTAATATTTAATCCATTTTCTGCAGCAACATTCAAAGTTTCCACCATATTGTGAAATGCATCTTCTTCGTTATAACTGTGGATGATCAAATCATTCAAATGCGCAAATACTATAGACTATTGCACAGCGTAAACGATGTATTCATAAACATGTATTGGCCTTCTGGTATTTCCCTCTTTCTTCGGCTACTGGGGCGTGAAATAAACAACTTTTACTATGTATCACTAAAAACACGGGGTAGTTTACTAGAAGGTCTACATGGCCGGTAATTACCGGCATCGAATATCAGTTTCTCACGATATTTTTATTTAAGATCCTACAATCTATAAACACACGATCTTCTTTGCGAACGGTTGCGACTGTGCTGGCGTATTCACTTTCACTATCATATTATGTCTATCTGTACCTAACCATTCACTTATTTGATAGTTCAACATTTGCTTCTCTTTTGGAGGTATTCTACGAGGGCATGAATTGCCTGGTATTTCGTCTTTCAACAAAATGTCAGTTTCCATTGTCGTTTTGACATAAGATTTTGGGTGGTGTTTGGATGGGATAGCTTCAATGCGATTTCCACATCGATCTCGTCAATAGGCATGCAGATCTCTCCCAATTCTTGACGTGTCACGTCGAACTACTTGATATCTTGCTTTACAGTTTCTTCTTCAAGACCTCTGGTTATGGTATTTTCGATTGGTAGGCGTCGAATTGTAATTTCTCCTTTTCTTAGTTCTTGCCCTAAGATAAGCTCTGATGTCATTGCACTAACATGAACAACAAACTCTTGAGTTTCGTAGACATCTCCTACAGTTAATGCAGGGTGAAATACTCCAATCGGTTTCATATGCAAGTTCTGTAAAAATGGTTGTAGTTTTTCCAATCGTTCGTATATATCAAACCTCATTAAATGCACATCACTTCCGGTATCAATTAGAGCACGGTATTCTGATTCATTAATATTAATCGGAATGAACATGTAGTCGGCATCTTGTATACAACTTACATTAGATTTTAATACTAGCTGACCCGGCAGACGTTGTTCTGCCCAAAAATAATTTGTTTTTGTACACACATTTTCTAAATATGAGCCAAATCAGACCATAAATATCTACAGTCCCTGTATATAGGTTACTAAGAGTTGGGCAAACAACGGGATACATTTTGATTGGTTTGGATCACTTTTTGCAAGGCATATGTGCGGTAAAAGTGCCGTTTTTACATATTTTATGACATGTTCTGACCGATAGTTTCACAAATACAAATCTAAACCTTAACTAAATTGGCCGTATATTCCTAATAGTCGGTTCTAGAGATCCTAAGAATGATTCATACTCTGAAAACTCTCTCATCAAAGGCAAGTTAGCATGGTTGGTGCCCATAACCTCTTTGTTCGACATATGTCAAATATCTAATTTGGATCAAAAATGTTTGTCAAATCAGGCTGTTTGCCCAACTCTTAGTAAACAATATACAGGATCTCTATAAATATCTCGACTCCAGTGCCACCTACCGGGTCAAAATTGTAAGCTATCATACAATTTAATCGGTCCAGTATCTTCGGAGGAGATAGCGAACAAAGATACATACATACATACATACAAAGAAAGAGACCACCGATTTTATGGTATTGATTCCTCGTGATGAACCTGGATATTTTGAAGCAAGGCATTTAAAACATTTTGGATTTTTGAGCCACATTTAAATAATGCTTTTTGATCTGTTTCGTACTAGTTTTGGGTTGCACACTTTTCGTATGGTCTTTTGAGGCATAGTTTCTACCTTCACTTTCCTTTGAGTGCTTCCTTGCATCCCGTTGTATGTTTCAAAACCCCTTTTCAACTCTGTTATTGTTCTTGCACCATATACGATGGTTTTATTGCACTCTTTATATCGTACCCCCTCTCAATGATATATTAGGTAAGAGCATCACCCTCTACTCGTCCTTGGTTTGCTATTTTCCGCATGGTATAGACGTGCATGGTAGCGGGTAGATATTCCATCACAAACCCGGTGGGTGACAGATATACTTTAAAGCTAGCGACCCTGCCTACATGAGCTCTTGATTTATCCAACATCCCTTCCCCTGGAGAATATATTAAAGTCCCGACTCACATCCTACCAAATTCCCACTACTCCATATATTACATCCCACACCCGCCCGCCAACACGCCTTGCAAGTTGCAAGCGTGGCGTTGTACTGTTAACACCCCTCTATGAAATGTCAATATATATTATAGATTTAATCAAACAGAAAAGCTAACATGATAAGAGTGTGACAAAGGACACGAAACCCGATAATAAAAAACCTAAAGTAATTTTTTTTCATATAAAAATTTTCAAGGTCAAAGAATTTAGGGTTTATGTTGGCATAACTTGGTTTCCTTTAAAAAAATATATGTTGGTAGAATTTGTTTTAGTAACTTTTTAGAACTAAAAATTGGTGGAAAATTTAAAATCTGGAATTAATGTTCTATGTACTTCAAAAGCTCTTGCTAATCTTTCGTAAACGTCTTCTTCTGGTATGTTAGGATGCATATCCAACAGTTCCTCTGCACTTCAGAAATGCCTTTATTACATTTAATTTTAAAAGATTTCGTTTTTTACGCGTTTTCAGTTTAAAAAAAGAAAAGCTGACAATTTAGTTTTAAATGTCAAACAGATTGTTTACAGAAAAACCTGGTGAAAATAAATTTTCTAATAATTTAAAAAAAGCAGTTATGCCAATTTTATCTTGACCTTGAAAATTTGTATAGGAAAAAAAACGTACTTTAGTAAACAACCTATATCATCGCATCAAAAGCGACACAATCTTTAATGCCTGTCTCACGACTGGCTATTTCCCATATATATGGAAACATGCACTTATTTTAATGTTCCCGAAATCAGAAAATAAATAAATAAATCAGGACAAAAAGAAAGACCTGTGTAGTTACGGACCTATTAGCCTGCTAAATACAACATCAAAACCACTGAAAAAAGTAATACATCATACACTCAACGATGAAATAACAGGACGATATACTAGCAACCTCTCAATTTGGTTTCGGGACGTGTTATCAGCTGC
This sequence comes from Agriotes lineatus, assembly GCA_940337035.1. NCBI lineage: Eukaryota > Metazoa > Arthropoda > Insecta > Coleoptera > Elateridae > Agriotes > Agriotes lineatus. The sequence continues at coordinate 21,996 of CALNHX010010089.1, forward strand.
AAAGCGTTGCAGAAACCATATAAAATGATTGGAAGATAAACAATACACAGTCGCGTTATTTCTGGACATAGCCCAGGCCTTCGATCAAGTATAGACGAACGACCTCAAGTATAAAATATCGCATATCCACATCTCCAAATACCTCAAAGATATATTGAACTACTTCCTAGAAAACCGCTCATTCAAAGTAAAAAAAAATCCACGCAACAGTATCTACAACCAGAAATATTACAGCAGGAGTTCCCCAGGAAAGCATCATAGGCCCGATTTTATACAACATCTTTGTGCACGACATTCCCAACACAGAAGCCGACCTTGCTATGTTTGCTGATAACACTATGCTCCTAACCAGAATTGAAAATCTAAAATTAGCCATCTTGCAGCTCCAGAAAGCAGCCAATATCGCAAACAGATGGTTTAATCAATAGAACTTGAAAGTAAATCATTCCAAATGCGCAACAAAACTGTTCAGTTTAAGACGCATGAATCAACCCCAACTAATAACAATCAACAACCACGACATCGAGTGGCGCACTAATGATGAAAATACTTTGGAGTATCCTTAAACACTAGACTCACTTGGAAGTATCACATATTAAAAAAAACAAAATAAAGCTTATACAAAATTCGTCCAATTATACTCACTTATAAACACTTAAAGTTGAATGCACTAACACTTCTTTACAAATCTTTAATCCGCCCATTAAAAACGTAAAACAAAATAAAGTACTGAGCCGTCGACGCCCAATGGTACATTATCTATGAACAACTACATATTGAGCTGGAAAAGTTTACCAAATTAACAAAAGATTTCACCAACACCTCAATAATTGCCGACGCGTAACCTTTTACAAACTAGGACATAGGAAACTACACACCAGGCTAAAACGACGACTTAGTCAGAAATCACGGATCATAAATTCGATCATAGGGTGTGCACTCGAAGATATAGTTTTAGAAAAAATGTACACTATCTGGAATGACTTTGCGAATCTAAATGTGGAAGGCTCCAATCTGTTTGACATTGTAAAAAAACATAAAAAATTGCTTCAAATTTTTTTATTACTGACAATTGATGAAATAAATTCAGGTGATGTCAAATTAATCTCGAAATTATTTTTAACAAATGCTACAGAAATTGTTTAAACAAAGCGTACCGGAAAAGCACGGTATAAATTTCATCGTCGATGTAAGGTATTTTGAAAACTATTGCACATAAATGCTACTTTCGACGTACGAAATTCGTAGAAAAGAATAACAAAATTTTTAGTGAAAGAATTAGCTGTATTGTTGCAAAAAGAAAACGTTTTATTTTCCGCTGTGTGCTTTGAGTTATACGCGTGTCGCGCCTCGCTGATCAGTGATTTGCATCACGTAGCCGAAAAAATAAAAGAGATCACGTCGGGAATAGTTACGGGAAAGCTGAACTTCGGCCAGTTGTTAGACCACTAACAAATAAACTTACCCAAAACTCCCCTCCCCTCTCCCCTGTGGTTCCCTCTCAGTGCCCCTTAGAACCTTACATTCGCAGACTTTAGAAAATTGCTGTATATTTCGGTGACCAAAGGTCGTAACGATGTAATTTTTTTGGATTTCTCCTAAAAGAATGTGCTAAAAAGTATTTTTATTAAAGTTCGCGCTAATGGGCACAGATTTTTATTTATTTTAATGGAATAATAATAGTATATTAAAGTATGAGCGGATAACAAGGTCTTTAGAACACGCGTCAGTTTTCGAGCACGACGGCGTAGCCGGAGTACTCGAAATAGAGCAAGTGTTTTAAATACCAGTTAGCCACGAATACTTTACGCTATTTTTTATTATACCTCCAATACTGGAAATAAATTACGCACTAGAAACTTAGAAATAATTTTTGTCGTGATAAATCGAGAGGGCATAATAATATTGCTACTATAGTTACGAGAATTATTTACGTTTTTGTCGCGTCCATGTCCGTTGTTGCATTCAGTCGTTTCCTTGACAACCTTTAAAGCTCGGCGAGCTTTAATCGCCTGTTTTTGCACGCTCAGGCGTGCTTTAAACGGCTATTCTGACGCAGGTATAATAAAAAAGACATTTCAATTTTAAAATTTAAAGTTATATTTTATCTCTGTAGATTGTTTAAAAAGTATACCTCTTAAATAATGCACAACACCACATGCCGAGTTAGACCAGAAAAAGTATCAAAACTTCATTAAACGGCTTACTACTTTTTGTAAACAAACTTCCTATTATAATAGAGATATTATCTCGTCTCGTGTTTGGTTTTGTGGTGTTTCATCTTCTGGCAGTGACTACACGTATAATTTCTGTGATTATTACACACAACTGTCACATGACTGATATCAGCCAATGAAAACCATGCATTTTTTGAAAATCGACCAATCCCGAACTGATTAACTGATAAGCGCCCGTGGGCTGCTTACCAAACGATAAGCGCCCTAGGGATGATTATCGACCCTGTGGATGGTGCCATAATTAGAATAAGAAATGCAAGAAACAAGCAATTCGCATTTTTTGACATTATTAGATCAATTTTGGGTTACGTGGTGCAAATGAGTGATCGGCGGAAAATAAATCTTTTTTTTATGACAATACAGCAATACAGATAGAAATGCACTAAAAATTTCTTCATTCTTTTCTAAATATTTCATACGCTGAAAGTATGCATTTGTGTACAATAGTTTTCAAAATACCTTGATGGCGAAAGTTATACCGTGCTTTTCCGGTTTGTTTAAAGAATTTCTGTAGCATTGTTAAAAATTTCGAAATTAATCTGACATCATATGAATCTAAAAAGAATAAGACTTCCATTAGTTTAAAAATCATAGAGAAATATTCAAAAATAAGCTTGTAAAATCATCAATTTCAGTAATAAAAAAAATCGGAAAATATTTTTTCCGATAATACTCGTCTTGTAACATTCACTGCCCAATGGCGCCTAAACACATAACACACAAATTAAGAACAACAGAAAGGGGAATGGAAAGAGCCATGATGAATATTTCTCTGTGGGACAGGAAGACAAATGATAGTATAAGAGAGACAACCAAGGTAACGGACATAATAGAAATAATAGCTCAAATGAAATGGGTTTTTGCCGGACACGTCGCAAGGAGAAAAGATAATATATGGAGCACTAAAATAATAAACTGGAGACCGTGGATGGGCAACAGATCAAGAGGGACACCAAACACGAGATGGTATAACGACATTAAGAAGATCACAGGATTGAAATGGATAGAAACAGCACAACATCGCGAAAGATGGAAATCGTTAAGGGAGGCCTATGTTCAATAATAGACGCAAGAAGGCTGAAAAGAAAGAAAAGACCCAATGATTAAGCAAGCGACATCGGAATTGCAAAGAAAACTCCTTAAACGGTATAACAATATATCAAATTCTGGAATTTTTCCCCAGTTATGGCGAACCGCTATTATTATACCAGTTACAAGCAAGGCCAACCTAAAGAAAATCCCAACAGCTATCGCCCCATCTCAATAACATCTGTTTTAGGTAAAATTTTAGAAAAGATTGTCAACAATAGATTAGTTCATATACTAGAGTCTAACATGCTGCGGAATCCCAATCAAAATGGCTTCAGATGAAAACGATCAACTATTGAGTGCATAGTTAAATTAGAAATCGCCGTAAAAAACGCTTGTAAAAAAAGGAATAGTTACGCTTAGGTTCGATTAGGACAAGTGCACTAGCACGAGTCCTAATCCTAAGCGCAATGAACATGAGTAGTGATACCACCGCAAAAATATTCTACTTAACTTTGACTAAGAATGGCATTCGAGGGAATATTCAATGATCCAAGCTACTTTTTCAAAGTAGTTTTCAGTAAATCTAGCAACAAACTACGCAATTTCTATAGTAACAGAACACTAATATTGACTTTTTCTAATAAAAATCACATTTGTTTAAAATATTCAGTAAAAATATAACAAGTACTTGAAAAATTTCCAGAAATATTTGGAAATATGTTCTGCAGCTATTTTTTCAATAAGTCCATGAGTGCATGCCAACTGAAAAAATCCCGACTCCGAAGGAGGAAAAAAAAATAGCTGCATAACATATTTCCAAATATTTCCATAGGGACATTTTTTAAGCACGCGTTATATTTTGATAGAGAATATCACGAATGAAAAAACACAGTAAAGATAACATTTTTATTAAAAAGTTACGAAACTAATATCTAAGTACTAATAGTTTATGGTTTTTTGTGATGACAGTGACATAAGTGGAAATTTTCCGGTAAATTTCCGATTATCAATTTTCGCCGTTACCATGGAAAATTTCCAACTAAATTTGCATAAGGGATATTCTCAAGGGTAATACCACAAGCAGTGGATATATTTTTGACAAATATTTTGTCGTTTCCATGTAAATTATTGCGTTTAAATTTCACGATACAAAATCACATCAAATATGTCGCGAGCCGAAGGCGAGTGACATTTAAATGTGATTTTGTTGAGTGAAATTTGCAATAATTTCTATGGAAATGGCAAAATATTGTAAAAATATATATCCACTTCGAGTGGTATTTGGGACGACTATTTAACAATATTAATACATAACAATTAACTTTATTGAAAAATATTCCAACAATTAATATAATTATTCATTCTCAATTAAATTCAGCGGAATACTTCCAAAACACAGCATTTTAAAATGTTTAAAACAAGCCACACCGTTTGTTGGGGTTTAGTGTTGCGTAACCTAGCGATATCACTAAGGACAGAACATCGTTGCTAAGCGATACTTCGCAACAAGGCTATTTATTTTTTGAGTACTTACATTGTTTTGTGAATATTTTGCATGGTGCCCAATATTCAGTGATATACTGCTGTTATTGGTTGAAAAAAGCAAATGTCTGCAATGTGAGTGGCTTATATGTTATAGTGTTGAATAGTCAAGGGTAATACCACAAGCAGTGGATATATTTTTGACAAATATTTTGTCGTTTCCATGTAAATTATTGCGTTTAAATTTCACGATACAAAATCACATCAAAAATGTCACGAGCCGAAAGCGAGTGACATTTAAATGTGATTTTTTTGAGTGAAATTTGCAATAATTTCTATGGAAATGGCAAAATATTAAAAAAATATATATCCACTTCGAGTGGTATTTGGAACGACTATTTAACAATATTAATACATAACGATTAACTTTATTGAAAAATAATCCAACAATTAATATCATTATTCATTCTCAATTAAATTCAGCGGAATACTTCCAAAACACAGCATTTTAAAATTTTTAAAACAAGCCACACAGTTTGTTGGGGTTTAGTGTTACGTAACCTAGCGATATCACTACGGATAGAACATCGTTGCTAAGCGATACTTTGCAACAAGGCTATTTATTTTTTGAGTACGTACATTGTTTTGTGAATATTTTGCATGGTGCCCAATATTCAGTGATATACTGCTGTTATTGGTTGAAACAAGCAAATGTCTGCAATGTGAGTGGCTTATATGTTATAGTGTTGAATAGTTAAGGGTAATACCACAAGTAGTGGATATATTTTTGACAAATATTTTGTCGTTTCCATGTAAATTATTGCGTTTAAATTTCACGATACAAAATCACATCAAACATGTCACGAGCCGAAGGCGAGTGACATTTAAATGTGATTTTTTTGAGTGAAATTTGCAATAATTTCTATGGAAATGGCAAAATATAAAAAAAATATATATCCACTTCGAGTGGTATTTGGAACGACTATTTAACAATATTAATACATAACGATTAACTTTATTGAAAAATAATCCAACAATTAATATCATTATTCATTCTCAATTAAATTCAGCGGAATACTTCCAAAACACAGCATTTTAAAATTTTTAAAACAAGCCACACAGTTTGTTGGGGTTTAGTGTTACGTAACCTAGCGATATCACTACGGATAGAACATCGTTGCTAAGCGATACTTCGCAACAAGGCTATTTATTTTTTGAGTACGTACATTGTTTTGTGAATATTTTGCATGGTGCCCAATATTCAGTGATATACTGCTGTTATTGGTTGAAAAAAGCAAATGTCTGCAATGTGATTGGCTTATATGTTATAGTGTTGAATAGTCAAGGGTAATACCACAAGCAGTGAATATATTTTTAACAAATATTTTGTCGTTTCCATGTAAATTATTGCGTTTAAATTTCACGATACAAAATCACATCAAAAATGTCACGAGCCGAAGGCGAGTGACATTTAAATGTGATTTTGTTGAGTGAAATTTGGAATAATTTCAATGGAAAAGACAAAATATTTAAAAAAAATATATCCACTTCGAGTGGTATTTGGGACGACTATTTAACAATATTAATACATAACGATTAACTTTATTGAAAAATATTCCAACAATTAATATAATTATTCATTCTCAATTAAATTCAGCGGAATACTTCCAAAACACAGCATTTTAAAATTTTTAAAACAAGCCACACAGTTTGTTGGGGTTTAGTGTTACGTAACCTAGCGATATCACTAAGGACAGAACATTGTTGCTAAGCGATACTTCGCAACAAGGCTATTTATTTTTTGAGTACGTACAGTTACGGACACCTCAAAGTGCACGGTTTTTTGTTACTATGGTTATTTTTGCGATTTTTCGGCTTATTAAATGAGGGTTTCTCCAGTGGCGTTGCTTGTGATTGTAAGAATAGGTATTACTTTTTTAATGTTTGTATTTTAGCAAAGTTTCACAAGTAAACAAACTGTACATGTAATAATATGTATTTAATAAATATGTATCAGTATTCAATTGCTACTACGCTTTGCAGTTTGTTTCGCATAGAGTTGACCAATGTTTCCATATTGTATCCTCTCAGTTCCTTCCAAGCATTTATTATTCTTTCCCATAATTCATCGGCGTTGTTTGGTGCAAACTCCCTGGTATAATTTTTTTTAGTTAAATACCCCCAAACATTTTCGATAGGGTTCAAGTCCGGACTTTTTGCAGGCCATGGTAATAAATTGATATTATTCTCATCAAACCATCAATGAACAATCCCTGCTGCATGCACAGGACAGTTATCCTGTGAAAATAATGTTATCAATTACGTTAACATAAACAAAATTAATTAATTAAGTAATATCTTGCCTGTTGAAAAGTAAATTGATTAGGAAAGACCTCTCTTACAGATGGCAGCATCACATTTTGCAAAATATTGCAATAATTTTCAGCATTCAGTCGACCATTAATTCTATAGCATGCCCCAGATCCGTGAGCATTGATCCATCCCCATACGTTTACAGAGAATCGTCCACTACTTAAGGGTTGAATAATATTGCTTCTCAAATCTTGAATTTTGTGGTCTATTATACACCCTTAATCGTCAATTGGTAAATGTTTGAAATACCTTTTCATCTGAGAAAACAGTCCTGTTCTAAAAATCGTCGATTTCATTCAAATAGTCGGTTGCAAACTGTATTCTTCGTTCTTTGTTCTCTGGGGTTAAAAAAACTTTTCTTGCAGAAGTCTCTACTGCCAAAACGATTTTTAATTTTGAAAATGCAGCTGTTGCTCACATGCAAATCTGCTGCGACTCGACTCAGCGACCAGTTCTCTTCCAGTTTTGTAATAGCTCGCATTTTCTCTGCTTCTGACAAATGTCTGGGAATTTTTCGAGTTTTCAGTTCTATGACAGTTGATGACAAACGTAAACGTCAAAACTCGACGTCTATGATTAGAATATCGTATTACACGCTAAAAATCTGCCGTGCACTTTGAGTTGGCCGTAACGGTACATTGTTTTGTGAATATTTTGCATGGTGCCCAATATTCAGTGATATACTGCTGTTATTGGTTGAAAAAAGCAAATGTCTGCAATGTGATTGGCTTATATGTTATAGTGTTGAATAGTCACTTGAATACCTTCTAGGGAAATATATCCACTGATATTTTTTTGATTGGTCAAGAAACGTCAAAATTCTGGATTTTCATTGGTCACTTTTTGACAGATGACAGATGAATTGAATAGTCACTGCAATTCTGTTAAAATTGCTTGTTCTCATGGCATTATTTATGAGAAGTAAAATAATCTCAGTAATTAACCAGTTAATGTAAGAATTACAATTTACCGGTCATAAGTGGCAAAATACAAATCGACGTAAAAGTTAGCTTGCATTTCTATTATTTTTAGTAGGTTACCTGTTTTATGACTGCTAACAATCTTTATTTACATTCTAGTGAAAATTTATTTAAATCTAATTACCTCAAGCAGGTGCGCCTTACTGCAGAATCACAGACACCTCGTTGCTATTCCATCAGATGCTGCACTTGAAGCGTCACGTTTCTGAAATGTCATTAGACATTTACGAATATTGTACTGATACACGGTGTAGGTACAGGATGTGTTCAAGAATGCAAGCGGTTAGGAGGCACCAGGAGTTTTAAATTTATACTGCATCTACCAAATGCATGCATTAGCCAGTAAACACCAGTGATTTTGAAGGATATAGATACAAACACAAGGTTTACCTAATGTGCCAACATATCCAAGACATACTTTTTTGCTATCATCTCTTTCTCAAGCAAACGAATGTGTATGTATTTATCTTTGTTGCAGTTACTTTACCAACCCTGAAGCAAAAGCACCAAAATTTAAATTGTCAAGATGTAGTTGTGATAGAAATGTCAAACAGACGCCACAATTATTCGTAATGAGGTTATGTGAACTGTTATTGGTTATCTGCAAAGCTTTACGTTATTCTGTTAATTTGAAACTTTTGTGGAATTTTTTGGGGTAATGTGTGCATTGACTTTTCTAAAAATGGAAAAAAATAGAACACCGTGCACTGATTAAATGCCTGCACAAAAAGGACAAATTCATGAACGCATGGCAAACGTCTTGGGAATATCTTGTCCATACACAATGGTCAAAAAGTGGGCAGCCGAGTTGAAACAGGGGAAGACACGGCATTGAAGATGATCCTTGCAGTGGAAGATCTGCTTCTGCTACCACTGAAGAAAACATCGATTTGATTCACGATATGGGCATGGCAGATCTGCGAATCAGTGTTCGAGAAATAGCAGAGGTTGTGGGCATATCCTATGAACGGGTTCAAAACATTTTGAGTAATAAGTTAGGTAAGTCAAAAGTTGTTGCGAGGTGGGCTTCATGGCTTCTGATAATTGATTAGAAACGTGTTCGTTTTCAAACGTCGCTGCTCTGTTATGAGGCTGATCCTAATAATTTTATTCAAAGATTTGTTACCACCAATGAGACATAGATTCACTATTATCAGCCTAATTCAAAGCAGCAGTCAAAACAGTGGAAGCATAAAGGTTCACCACCTCCCAAAAAAGCAAGGGTTGTGCCGTCCTTTGGTAAAGTGATCGCTTTGGTTTTAGGGACGGGAAGGGAATATTGCTGGTGGATTCCTTTCTTAAGGGTCAAACCATAGCAGGACAATACTACTCTAACTTGTTACGTCAACTTCGTGAAGAAATTAAAAGAAAGCAAACTGAAACGCTAATGAAACGTATCCTACACCATTAAAATGTCGCTTTGGCTTAAACATCAGCAGTTGTAATGGCTGAAATTCATCAGTACAGTTTTGAATTGATACTTCATGTTCCCTATTCACAGGATGTAGCTTCATCAGACTTCCATCTATTTCTGAAGCTCAGAAACACTTAGGAAGGCAACAATTTTTGTCCATGGAAGAAGTTGTAGCAGCCGTAACGACGTATTTTAAAAACCAGGATGAAGCTTTATCAGACTGGGATCACAGCATAAAAGGGGATTATATTGAAAAATAAATAAATAAATAAACTTCTGTTAGGCGGTGAAGTTTTCAATCGATCTTGAATTTTTCAAGTTTTTCCAAGTTGGTTTTTATAAAATTTTTCATTGAAAGGTTGTTTTGTCACACTAAAAAGTTAAAGTAATGTGGCAATGCTTTATATTAAAATATTTCCCAACATTGCAATGAAATTAACACTTAAATATACTAAATTAATGCTTAGCATGAATATATTTTGTACATGATACATAATATGTGGATAGGTATACATATAATAAAGCACAAAGCTGCTATTTAAATATCATATTTATTTGAAATATGTTTTCGTTTTGAAAAATAACAGGGTTTTCCTACATATACTTATAAAATATTAAATTTTACTAACGGGTGTTCATAAACAGTCGTCATCCCAGTAGGTTTTGACTTCAGAAACGTATGTCTATTAAAATTGAGAAAAAATGCGCTATGACAGTACTCAATGACGTTTCATTGTGTTGCACGAATTAATCAAAGACAACATTTTCTTTTTCAAAGCAACTGGGATGACGACTGTTTATGAACACCCGTTAGCTCAGCCCACCACATACAACAAGTTTTGTATTTTTATCATTTAATGTACAGTAAGGGTGGTAAACTAACTTAAATTTTAAACAACTGTTGAAGCAGGTCCACTGCTTGCACATATAGTATACACACATTCACTTTGGACTCATTGCTGGTACAGTGGTCCATTACAAATATTAGCAGGCTGTCTTTGGGAGCTTACTTGTTCCACTACTATAGCATTGCTTGCTACAACGATTTGTTCGCTACAATACATTGGTTTTTCTCTAAAAATTATTATATATACTGCTCAACAAATAAACTGGACCACCCATAAAAATTGTATTTGTTACATTAAGTCATAAAATATATATCTTATATTATAAGAACTCATGCCGACCAAGAGCAAGTGGCGCGCGCACATGCCGAGCGTAAGCACAAGTGGCGAGACCGTCAACAGCAAGCATTTCGTTTCTTTACGCTGGCAGGGCCGGACGTCGGCTGGCTACCAGCTTAAGCAAGCATTTTTATTGTTAACCGTTTCTTTACTCTTTACGCTGGCAGGGCCAGATGTAGGCTGGCCACGCGCGTTCTAGTATATATATATATATATAAGTTTTTATTTTATAGTATACTCATATTAAGCATATTTAATTGCACTATCCTCAAATATCAACGGAAGCATTAATAAAATTTAAAAATAATAAAATTATAAAAAACACTATATTTAACAAAAATAAGAGGAAGAGCAAAAAAAGAAAATTAAGAGTTTTTTGAGTTCTCTTTGGAACATTTAAAATTTTTTGGCATACTTTGTATGCAATGTGCTATTAACATTTGGGAAAAACTCAAAATTTTCAAATGATAATATTTTATTAATGGACTTAGTTTTATTTAAACCAAATTATGAAAAGAAAGCCTTTTTATAGTGACACAATCCTGAAAGGTTACCAAAAATTTCATGACTGTCCTTTTGGAAACATTTTTAAAATTGCACCAATATATGCAAATGGTTCAGTTCATTTGTTGAGCAGTATATGTATTTAGAAACTCGCATGGTGGCCGCTTCTATTTTAAAAAAAAATATCAAAATTGGCTTGGTGGAAGTCTCAAAATAAGTGCCGAAAGAAAACTTTTTACTTTCTAAATATATATGAATACTATCAAAAAAGTATAGCAACTGGTGTGGAACCTTAGAATGTTAGCGCAGGTCAGTTCGTATATACTCCCCCCCCTGTACACAATTCGGTTGGTCTTGTGAGTCAGGGTCAAAGGGCATTGTTTCATTTACCTGCGTATCAACACATGGTTACTATTTAAAATGGAAAACTCCACCTTCAATGCTGCACGAAGATAACTTTTTCTGAAGTTCTGTGCCGGTTGCTATAGAAAACATGTATGTACCAGCGCCTTCATAGTAAACTAAGACGGTGAAAATATCAAGATAATTTTTTTCTAAGCAAGTAAGATCCATATGCTCACCCCATTCCTCAATCTGGTTCGATTTATTGCTTTCTGAGCTTCGTTTAAAGGTGCCATCTTGACATTAAAATTGTCAGTGTCATATGACAGGAGCTTGTTCGAATTTGTCATATTACAGTCAATTAAATCTGTTCAAATTTGGCTGTAGCTACTTAACTAGTTTTCATAAAGGCAATGGTATAGTCAAAATTATACCCATTCGGAGTCACGTGACTTTTGTCTGTCTCTGTTCATCTTTAGTAAAATAGATGAAATGGAAGAAATTTGAAAAAAAGGCATGTCGATTCATAAAATTAATTTTAAAAATTTGACGTTTCTAATCTGTCAGATTATATTTTTCGTGTAAGTTATTGAGATAAGGGTAATAAAACCTAAAATTGTTGAGCCGAAAACTGGAAATTAAAAGAAACCATCGGACATGCGGTATAACGAGCAGTCACAACAATTAATTTGAATATTATGCTTTTTTTTAATTAAGAGTACAATATTAATAATAGTAAATCAACAGTTTCACCCTCCAACGCTGTTCGCCGTGCTTCTCTTGCGTTAAATATCTCGGAGAGCACAATTTACCGAAAATATGAGCCAGAAAGTGAAGAATGCAAAAACGGAAGTCGACGAAGCAGTCAAGACACTGTATATAAAATGTATGTAGCTAAAGAATTTGTAACCATAAAAAATCTAAAAAATGCTTGGTTGAAGAATCTGGAGATTTTTCACATTCAGTTTCTTCCCTAAATAGATTGTGCAAGGAAATAGGCTTCAAATGGCAATGTTCTATAACAGAATATGCATGCACAGAAATTGACTTAAAATTTGCTATACGCAGCAGGTTTTTAATGTAGCAGCTGACATATCTTTATTATATTTACATTTTACGAGATGTTATGTTTTCTTTAACCTGTAAATTCAGTTTGATTTCATATAAGAGAATAAACCCGTAGCAACCTTGTTTTAGAAATTGGCATATGTCAGGATAACCTACATAACGGAATGTCATTTATTTCCCTAAAATTGCATTTTTAAGAATTGACATACGTAAAATTACTAGATTATCACGTGACTCCGAATGGGTATAAATTTGACTATACCTATATGTGAACATATAGAGCTATCATCACAATTTCTGTTTGAAAATGTTTTACAATTTTTATTATAATATTAGAAAAATCAAACTTTACATGTTAAAAGTGCAAGAAAAATAGCAGAGATATTAAAAAAACAGCGAAAACCTAAAACCTAATATTAGAATTTAATAGAAGTATAAACAACTAAGCTATCACTGGTTATTAAATAACACAAGTTTTGTGAATTTATGTCTAATTCTGGAACCAGTATTTAACAATTCAGATGCCAGTTTGGCTTCATGGTGGAAACGACACTCCAAAAAAAACTTTGCTATAAGCCGGATTAATTGAATTTTGTGATTATCAAAAATATCTTGATTTAAAATATGGTCCTGCATAACACTACTGCAAAAAAAATCTTTTCTCATCATCATTTTTAAAATCAAAAATTCTTTAATATTTTTTTTAGTGAACAATATTGCCTTATATTCTTTGATTAACTTTTCTAGCACAGCACAAACCTGTATCACATCAAAACTAGCAAAAGTTAACTTTCCCCATGCTTTTTTGTTTAATAAAATTGAAGGTGATTTATTTGAATATAAAAAATCAATGCATATCGAGCATGTAATACATTTGGCAATTTTCTTTACCACAAAACCGCTTATATAACTAACAACATCTTCAACATAATTGGACAATTTAACACTACTTGATATGTACTCATAATTATCATTATGTTCGATTAATTTTAATTGCTCTAGATTTTCAGATGCGACTGTATCCAAAGTTTTTGAAACTGTACCAGCACCTACATGTAAGATAGTAGTAGCATCTAAAATGCTACAGTTACCGGTAGTTGCTGCACTTATTTGATGCCTTACTAATAATCTTTTATATGCAGATTTAAATTGTAAAGCAGAAGGGTTGTTATTATGTCCTCCACGCCTTCTTACTGCAGAAAAAAATGTCTCTAGATGATCTTGGCTAAGCTTATAAGTTAAAAGAAATTTTAATTGGCCTTTGTCAATTAAATCATTGTACAAATTTAAAATGTTTCTTAAATCTACAATAAATCCTAAAAATCCAACTTTTCTATTAGTATCTATAATTAATTTACCCGTCTCATCCTTTATATTGCTTAAATAATTAATGTAACTGTTAATTTCAGTTACAAAGAAAACATAATTACTGGCAGATATCCCTCTTTTATAATGATATTTTGCACATAAATTGCGGGAATTTAAAATATCAAATATGTTATTCATATATAAACAGAACTGTATTGTTCCATCGCAGTTTTCAAAATTTGATACGCCCATAGATTTTAAAAAACTTAAAGCAGAGCTTACACTTGCACTTAAGGTTTGTGCAGCAAGCTGAACCTTCATCTTATCATTTTGAAAGTGAATGTGCTTTGAAGAAAGCTTTGTAGCGGCATGTAAACCTTCACTTTTTTGAATGATATGTAACATTTCAATAAATTTCCATTCAATTTTCTTGCCCTCGCCATCATACAGTACCCTTTTATCTGCAAAACAATTTCTAACCAGTTTTAACATATGACAAGCATCCCAAAAGGTGTACACTCTGTTTCCAGAATTAGTGTGCACAAACCATGGTGTAAAATTTGTGTAGAAATTATAATTGGCACCCAATGAGTTGCACATTGAAATGTTGACAGAAGCTCCATCAAACGTTATGGAATGGCATTTTGCACCTGTTTCATATAATAATTGCAGGCAAGTTTTCAACATATTAGCTCTTTCTGCTCCAGTCAGTGTATTTATTAAAAAATACCCAAGCGGAATTTTCCAATGGGAGTTAAGAGCAACAGCCATAACTACCAAAACATTCCTTGCTGCCCGTCTTTCATCACCATCTCCTTCCAATTCCGTTCCTAAATCAACATACCCATGGTATTTGTTACCATCCCATTGAATTAATTGTCGAATAGACATTTCATCGCATGTTAAATTTACAATGACATTTTCTCTTTTAGCCTTTTCCTTAATGCCATTGAAGCTCTCCTGTGTAAAACCAGGCTCACCATTAATTACCATATACCATGATCTGATCGTCTCTGGGTGTGGTAATAGATTTTCAAACTTCTCCCGCACGTAGTTATATGCATTTGGTGAATAAAAATGCAGGGTTAATGCAAATGCTCTGAGTTCTGGAGAATATTTTTTATTTTTGGATTGCAGCTGTCGTGCCATTATTTCTGCCATGGTGGTGGGGGTAGAATCCTATAAAAACTTCATATAATAAAAACTATATAATAGATACATATAGTATTTAACAATATAAAAGATCTGAACAATTGCTCAGGTATTTCCTTAATTTTACTTAGTTTACAAAATTGACTTACCAAAATTGCAGATTGAGCGTCTTCTGTTAACAACTGCTGGTTTCGTAGGTGAGCCAACAAATCTTGTACCGATTCAAGGCGAACTTCTAATCGTTTTTTCTGCATTTTAAGATTTTTAATAGCTTGTCGTTGCTTTTCTGCACTATCTTTTAGTAGTTTTAAATTTATCTCAGCTCTTGTCGGGCTAGCAAAGCTATTCGCAGATAAATCTCCAACATAACGAATATGTTTGGGAGTAGTTGCTGGTTTGGAATTCGTGGGATCAACCGTATTACCTACAAAACCAAAAGAAAGTTTTAACAGAAGAATACACAATATGAATAAATTGTCCTTACATACTTTTAATATTTACAATTAATATTGATTTTTACTACAATGTACAAATTAAATTATACAGTGTGATCCCGGATGGTGTACCTCACTCTTGCAAACTTTCCCAATTTTGTTTATTTAAGAGAAAGTTAGATAATAAAAAGTTTTGCTTGTTTTGGGACATCATAAACAGTGATTAAACTTATAAAATGTACAAGGTATTTCAAAAATTCAAAAATGTGGGATTGAGCTTAGGCAAAGTACCATTATTTCTAATTTTTCTCAGAAATTTTATTTAATAAAGTTCTTGCAAGACCGCAGAAAAGTCTTAATACGGAGTTTAACTGACAAATAAGAAAAAATCATTTTTACTAAAAAATAAACAGGTAATTTAATAATACTATGGATATTTATCAGTGTTAATGTGTTAGATTTGCTAATTTGTTTGTTTGTTTGTTATGCACAAGGTTTAGGCATGCAGAGTGTCAGGTACCTTAAACATGTATTTTTGAAGTTACTGATTATTAAACGGTACTAACCTTGAAACAATGAATGTACCTGGTCAAATGCTATGAACTTAGAAATGTATTTTATCAATTTATCGATACAACATTGATTTACCTATTAAAATGAAAAAGTGTGGAAGTTGTCACCATAAATAAAGATATGAATGTGTATGAAGAATTTAGAAGATTAGAAAATGTATAAGTTCTAGTAGATCTTTATGTTGAAAATTCTTGAAGTAGTTAATTTTTTTACTGTTTACTGTTCTCTCTCAAACAATTTTTTCTGTCAAGAATAAGAAAGTATAAAAGAGTTCTGTATCTCCCTCAAAAATTAAATTTTAGGAAAAAGTCAGTTTGGAGTATGGTTATTTTTTAACCAAATTCCGTATTTAAGCTTTTCTTCAGTTTTGAAATAACTTTGTCACAGAAATTAAAAATAAGGGAACTCTGCTTAAGGTCAATTTCACATTTTAAAATTTTTGGAATGCCCTGTATACTTTATCATAAGTTTAATCACTGTGACTTCCTAAGACAAGTAAAACTTTTTATCGAGAATGACTTTTTCCTGAAGAATAAAAAATTTGATAGTTTAGAAGTGTGTAGTACTTACCCCATCGGGAGATGCACTATATCTTGATATGAATTTGTTTTGTATCCTGATATTTACAACATATACTAACATAAGACAACTGATTCCCCGTTAAATGTTTTAAATAAATTACAGTACACAAGAGTAATGTGTATCTTATTAAAACTACAAGTTTTGTATACCCACACTTAGTGAAAAATTAACCACCATACATTTTCAAACTTATACATAAGTAATACTACTATAATGTAAAAATAATTACCTGGCAAATTTAAGTTTGCATGAGCGTAGTTGGTATCTATTGGTCTGCTATTTTCCTCATTTTCTAATACGTTTTCGTGTATTTTTTGACAAATAAATGGATCAATTCCCAATTTCTGCTTTTTAGTAACTGGTTGTGGAACTAGAAAAACAAGCAACAGTACATATGAGTTGAATATATAAAATGAAATTATATATTTGTTTCTGTTAAATTGGACTAATAAAATCCACTAATAAGTAGTACTGACTATTGTTTTATATAAGTACATTCTAACAATGTTGCATAATAATTTACCCAGACAATAAGTAGTGGCAGTAGCTGCAGATAGCGTTTCCGACTTTCGTTTTTTAATTGCTGGTTGTGGAATTGCAGATGCACATAGACGCCTTGCAGGCCATATAGTCTCATCAAAATCGTCCATTATAAAATGCTTTGAGCATACTAATGAATCTTCTTTTACAGCTTCCAAACCACATGCCTCGATCCACTTCTGTCGCATTGCTTCATTTTTGGGGAATCTATAAAATGCATTGATATAGCTGCTGCATGGCCACAAAACATGTTCGCTCCATTGCTACGTTTTTAACTAAATAGTTTCTATAAATGCTTAGTATATTAATTTCATATTTAATGCTACTTGCGCTACCTGTGGTAGGCAATGCACCTCAAAAATTAAATGAAATATGTAATTTCCACAAAATTTGATATATATTTTAATTTGACAACAATTTTGAGCTCAGATCTATCGATTTTTTGATGTTTATTTATTCCGCGTAACCCTTTATTGTAAGTAGTATTTTATGTAACTTACCGATGAAATGATACAGGAGAATTACTCTTCCGTGGGGCACCACACACAATACACGTCAGCACCATGACTAATTATTTTGCAAGTAATGTTTCTCACAAAACTTTTTCAAGGAAAAAGATAAATGTAGTTTGACATTTCTTGTTCATAACAAGGTGCAATAATCAAAGACATTCGTTTCTCAAACAAAAAAGAAGCTTGCTGAGTTCTATATCTAGGATGCTGTGCTAGCAACTGCAAGAAAGATAGAGCGTATTGATATGCTGTATTACAGAAGAAGATAGCACGAAAAAGGGATGTTACACATCTTGGCACATAAACATATGTAGTTTTTAATGCTGTACTTGTATCTATATCATTCAAAATCACTGGTAAACACGGACTTATGCACTATTTAGGTTATTGTCGAGATGATAAGTCATAAAACCCACCTATGTTATGAAATTATTTAACCAGATTCTTGTATCGATAATTCAGCTTATTAGCTAATGGTGAATGATAAATATATCAAAGTTTCTGTATATGCCTAATACCAATGACTGTATTCCAGTATCGATTATAACAAGATGCCTATTTCAGTAATTTTTATATACGTAGTTTGTAATCATTTAACTACAGTCGCCATATTAATCGATGAGTCATATTGTTCTACTGCTGTACAAAGGAGCTACTTTATACAGGCAACAAGAAATAGTCAAGAACAAGCGTTAAAACTGCATAATTACAGTGTTAATGATTTCCTTAAAAGATTCGGACTTGACATGTTAACATTTTAAGATTTAAAAAAATATCAAAATGCTATTCAAGTTTCATCAGAGTGCCAAAGGAAGAGAAAGAAAGACATAAACTGTGTACAGCTTTTGGAAATTAAAATACGGGGCATACTGCCAAAG
Source organism: Agriotes lineatus (assembly GCA_940337035.1). Lineage (NCBI taxonomy): Eukaryota > Metazoa > Arthropoda > Insecta > Coleoptera > Elateridae > Agriotes > Agriotes lineatus. The sequence continues at coordinate 40,591 of CALNHX010010089.1, forward strand.
AGGAGAAAATATTTCTGAGAAAGGGACATGGTCAACAACATTTGTGGTTGAACCCCCCCCCCCCTCTTCGTGTAACCGAAGGTGACGGAAAATTTCAATTTTTTTAAAGAATTTTAAAGAAATTAGAATAAACTATTCTTTCAACATTTTTCACACTATAAAAACTTAAATTATATTTGTATTTAACCAAAATCGTAAATATACTACTAATATATTGAATATAAATGTGTTAAATTAATATAAATATATATATTTTTCTTTAATGGTTAAGAAAAAGTGTAATCTGTCTTTATTGTATTTCTTTTAATTTAAATGTGTATTTAGTTCACCATCATTTTTAACATACTCAAGATATTCTGAGCAGCTCAAATTAAAATCCAACGATACCTGTAGTTCGGCTCTAACAAGATCGACAACACCGATTACGTGGAATGGTTCACTTTAGTCTCATTCAGGAAAATACTCTTTCAAAGTAGGTATTTGAGGGTGGTATACTCAAAACCTAAGAAACTACTTGAATAAATGTGAACAAGGCATTATTGGAAACTGCTTTACCACGTTTTTCAATTTTTTCATTATGTTTATATTTTGTTACCATCGCGGTGACTGTAAAAGGAGAAAAGAAAAGAGTCTTCTCAGTCGGAGCTGGTCGTGGGTGAAACAAAAGACTCTAACCTTAAGCTGTAACTAAAAAAAAAATGTGGGCACCATGTAGAAGGTAATCGACAAATTGCTAATCAAAAAGATACATGACAATAGGTGCTACTAACCAATCCTAAAAGATAATAGAAGTAACGGCCACGGTAGTACATACACAACAATAAAAAATAAAGACACAGCAAACCAGAAATAACTAAATCATAAATGATCACCGTAAATATCACAGGTAAAATATTAAATTAATTGATGTATGAATGTTTATTGAAAATAATTATTGTAGAGAAAGAAAATACAGATTGACTGTCAAACTGGCAATTTGCATTACCAGAAGGTTGTCGGTAGCAAGTATGACCACGACAAAATTATTACAGATTAAATTTTGGGTGTCGAGCTGAATTCGACCCCAAACCCACTAATGCAAGAGCAGTCAGATGTTGACAGTAATTATCAAAATCGCTCTCACATGCTCAAGATCTTGTTTCTGAGTATAGGGCGCTTCATAACCCGTAATATTACTTGTAGTTGATTTAAATCTCATCGGTTTCAATGTGTCGCATAATAGTAAGCATTTAAGCAAATTCTTGTATGTGCGGGATTAATCATAAGTTTTATTCAACCGAGTTCTTGTTCACTAATCTGACAGGAAAAGCCAGATTTGAATTAGGTTTCATGCAAGGTTGCCTTACAAATCTCAAAATTTACAATTAAAATTCACGTGAGTGGAGCATGTGACACTTCCGCTCGGGATTTTAGTTTGACACATTATGGGTTCCGAAGTACACAAACGCCTAAATTTGGATTACTTTAATAATTCTGTGCTACTTAGGTAAGTGCTATTGTTCAAACTAGTTTGGTCATGGGTTTTTAGCAAATAGTGTGAAAATAATTGAAATCAAGTAAACACAAAAGTTCACGCAATTAGTCCACAAAAACTGCATAACTTGCGCCAGATAAGATGTGTGTCAAGTTTCTATGTAGTGATAACAATTAAATGTAAGCGACACATGCAACAAGCGGTAGTTCCGTATTTACAAACAGACTTTGCACTTTTAGTATATCGTATGTCAAAAGCACAACGCGGCAATTCTGCAATGCTAGTAGGTCAAGACAACAACTCAAGCGTTTAGAATTACGTTAGTTGAAAACACATGATTGTAATTTTAATAATAGGTCGTAAACACGGCACACATTTACTGTATATATAGCTCTTTGATATGTCTTAGAATTCAATATACGTTTAACCACAAATGTGTATTCATTGATGGGGACGAATATAGGCTACAAATGTTCGTAAAGAGTTGGCATGGCCTGGCCTTCTCACCCTATCTCTTAACAACAAAATAAATTCCATCTCCTGTCAAATAAAACTAAACTGGTTTTATAACAAACATAAACGGTGCTATGTTCCAATTAATTTGGGCCACATCTTTTACAGCTATTTTTACACTAAATTCATTTAATTATGAGGTCAATTTAAGGTCAAGCTAACGCAACCACAAAAAAATATATTGGAAAGGGTTCCAACCGTAGGTGATCTCAGTAGTGACATCTCGACGCAGGGGCAAAACAGAATGAATAGGGACATCCCTTATGTGTTGAATTCTCTTTCTGCACCAGAACATTGAGGCGAATCAACTCCAGTTTTATACAGTTCTTGAAACTCAAAATCTTTTTCAAACTTAAAGGTTGAATTGTAGAAAATACACTTTGATCACAAAAGTCAAAACGAGTGGTCAAGTTAAGTTAAATAAGTTAAGTGCTCGGTTTGAAAATTTATTAAAGTCCTTTTTGCCAATGTTTCGTCATTTTTAATAAGTTTAAGTACTGATATTTTGGTTAACAGAAAGCCCATAGAAATTTTCTTTCAACCGATTTTCCAAAAATATTTTTAATAGAGACATCACAACATACAATTCGGTGGTTGTTTCATTTTAAAAGATTGATGACACTTTTTCAAATGAAATGGAGTACATATATTTGCGCAAAAATGCAAATATATGATTTCTGTTAGATTGAGATTCGCGCCACTTTCATCAGCTTCATTATTAATTTCAAAAAGATTTCTTATGGCAACTGAACATTCATCGTTCAAAGGTATAAAATAACAAATTATTGCAGGATAAACTTTGAGAACTCGTTGCACAGCTGAACCAAATGACAACCAC
>CALNHX010010090.1:0-43411 GCA_940337035.1 Agriotes lineatus
CTCTGGGTAGCTATATCTTTTTTTAATTTTGTCCCTTTTTTGATTTTTCAGTAATATATTATTATAGTTTATATTACTTGTTTGATTTGGTTACTATAATTTAAAATAAATAACTGAGTTTATCTCACATAGGTCGGGTCACTACATGCTTTGATTTGTATGAATTATGGAAGATATATTTGCTATTACTTTAATTATTATGGTATTATTTTTCATAATTTAAAAGTAAACACTTTGTATAATGCTGATGTAACTACTAGGATCGATACAATACAAGATATCACTTAACTATTAGGAAATCAATTCAAATATGGTAATCCAACTTCACAATCTTGTTGTCTTGTCTAGGTGATAACAATTGCAGAAAGTAAATACACGCCACAAATAAAAAACACTCAGAAGACGCTTTTGCCGGAAGTGCTCATAAAACCGACGCTACCAAGAAATTTACTAAATTCAATTTTGTAGGATACATTTTCCTGACTTTTGTGTTGCTTTTTAAATGGAAACTAGGGCTTAACTCGAACCCCAGCAAGTTCCACGATGTCTACCCCCCCTCTTTCTTCGTGGACCTGCCGATACACGCCGCTGAACGCCGCAGAACGACTGCTGTAGCTCGACCGCTGCGAAACCACCCCCAATTCAGCCGTTGCCTAACACCTAGGGTTTCAACTGCTTTCCACGAAGGTCTCTATCTACCTCTAGTTCACAAGGCTCCAATTACTGCTCGAAACAAGCCAACACTAGATGCACAAAATAAACACTTGTTAAAACTTCTGTGGAGGTGCTACGAATTACTGCAACCTACTACAGTACACCCACTAGATATAAAATTAATTTTCAAACTCACTGAATTGAGAAAAAAGTATTTATTCACTAATTAACAATTATTTGTAGGGAAAGCCAAAATTAACACCACTTTACAGCTTGGCTTCTTTTCCCCAATCGTTTGTCTTAGATCTTGCAATGTTTTTCATTATTTCCAAGCTTACTCTGATTACATTTTGTTCAAATCAAGGCTAACACTATTTTTAATACCGTTTCTGCAAATTATTCTCAAGCCCAATCCTATTTTACACAATTTATAAAAGTGAAACTAGTACATTTCTAAAACATTTTATAAAATATTACTTGATACGCTTGAAATATTACTAGTTGCTATTATAACCATAAATGCTTAAAATGTATTCTTAGCAATATATTTATATTTCCTTAAATTCATTTTATAATTGCAGTTAGGTTAATGTAGCAATTTATAGAATAAATCCTAATATAATTTTTACATCTTTTTGTTTTTACAAGTTTCATTCTTTTATAGTCTTATTGCTTTGGCGAACTGCTGCATCAATTTACTTACTTCAGGGTTTGATAGATTTTGGAAACACTATAGTTGTTCGGCCTCCCACAAACTCAGGTATGATTTGGTTATCATTGCTTTCAGATTGTCTAACGCTCAGTTGAATTTACTTTCAAGCCTTTTTCCCTCTTCTTCTGTCTTTTCCTCTTCGGTGTGCTCTTTATTTGTCTTCCCGTCTTCGATACTTCTGCGAGAATTTCGAGATTTACCGTGCTACCTGGCAAAAATCCGTGAACGTTTGAAGTGGCTTCACTTTGCTATTTAGTCCGTTTGTTGTATTAGATTAATATTGAAGTTTGAATTTTTTTAGAATAAATTCTGATTTAATTTTTATATCACTTGTTTTGACGATATGCACTATTTGCCTAGAAGTTTTGTTGTTCGTAGCCTTAAACGGTAATTTTCTATAGAGAAGGGTATACAGGGTGTTTCTTCCTTGTGTGGACGGCGGATAACTCCTTATTCATGCAGTACATTAAGATTCTGTTTTGATGAGACAATAGAGACACTCTATGCGCACATTTTAAAATAATTTTTGCTTGCAAAAGGCGTTCACATGCTGTGATGCGTTAAACTAATGTTTGTTAAATTAAACTACCAGTATATTATTAAAATTTTGGAAAGTCGCTTAAGTGCTGATCATATCGATATAAAATTCTATGGGGTTGTTTTTAACAGCTCTGCCGCTAGAAAAGTGGCCCATTTCAGACGCTTGTAGTCAAACTGTTTGAGATATTGATTGGGTTTTCACAGAGGGAAATCGTTTTTAGTGCAGATTCCATATATAAGTGGCGAAATTACAGTTTGCGTTTATATAACTAAATTTTTTACTTACTCTAAATGCAACAATCTGTAAATTTTTTATTTTTTAATTTCAAACGTTATAAAAGTGACAACTTTTGTGACTTGACAGGCCAGGTAAAAGTGTCGCTTTATCTGATTATTCATAAAAAGTACTACTTTATCTGACTAATCATATAAAGTAACAAAATCGAGCATTTCAATAGTTGTGAAGACAATTTGCTGTATTTTTGCCCTTTTCCGTCTTATTTAGGTTCAGTTCGACAATTTTAATCACATTTCGAACCTCCCGTACTTTATATTTCAAAATTAGAGCTAAATTTCATAATATTATAAAACGGGGCGACCTCTGATAAACTTAGTACGCGCACTGCAGATTTTTGAGCTACATTAATCGATTTAATGTCAATCCCTGTAGATTGCTATGGAAATTCGTCAATAGGGGGACTCAGCTTTTAGTTTCCGTTGAAAAGCACGCCTTGCGTGGGCGTCTGTGGCGCATACTGCGCAAGTCGACCTATCTTCGGCTTATCACCAAGACGGTCGGTGCTTTCCCGAAATATTTGGTCAGTATGTTACCACTTATGGTGTAATACTGTGAAATGGGCGAAGATAGATGTAGCCTGTTGTTATAAAAGAGAGATGCATTTTAAGATGCGGCTGGAGTCGTTGAATTTTTCCGCGCATTTGGGGCTCCTTTTGAAGAAGTTAAATTTAACTGTGTGCTTTTATCAGCGGCTTACGTTTGTTTCGTGTATTTAAATGTCCTGATATCTGAAGCCCCGTCGATCAGAGATCGGAATTGTGAATGTTTCGAGTAAAAGTGACTTTTCCTCATTCTGTGTTAGGACGGTCTGTCTTGGGGATTTTGTTGAGCGTCTATGGGTGCCGTTGAAAGCCTTGAATTTCCGGTTATCGGGAAGTGAGCATCTTCAATTCACAGCTTTGACAGATTATTCTTGGGTATATCAGTAGCAGGCTTATGTTGCATGATGAAGTTCCGTCTCTCCCGTTTAAAACCCTTGCCAGGTCGTCACAGACTTCCCCCAGGCCTCTTCCGTCGGCAGCAACCAGCTGCTATTGCGCAGTCTCCTCAAGAATTTTTAGGCAGTTTGTTTAGGAGGCGGCCACCTGCAGCTTCGTTGGACGTCGAACGCAGTTAAATGAGCTCCTTACGGCACCGTTTTATGTATTAGTTTTACAGTGCCACAGTTTATAGAGCATGTAGTGTTCCGTCGAAGTGTCGGGCAATTTAGCGTAATGTTGTTGTTACCGTAGCATTTACTGTTTGAACCATTGTAGTGGTCAATATGTCGAATCAAATCATTTTCCGCAGATTATACGTACGTCCCTGCTTAACCTAACTTTGTGGTAATTGAAGTATGTACCCCATTTGAGCTCCCATTTTTTTGGTTACAGTCAAGTATTATTGTTTATTGTCAATGTTTTGATCATTTAATGTTGCTACCGTTTGCGAGTCATTTTGTTTATTGGTTGTCAAGTTTATTGCATTTAATTAGAGTAGGACGTTACCCAATATAACTTAACCCTTACTAACCCATTTCGTCACACTTATGTACTAAACCATTGTTCAGTGTCATATTCTTGTTAATGAAGTTTATTTTCAAAAAACTGCGGTTTCCTCTTGATGGTTACGTATTTGCATGCGATTTTGTGTGTATGTTCATTTGTGAAAGGTGTTTAGAAAGCTGCACAAGAGTTATCCCTCAAGGTAAGTTCAGCACCGTTGTCCGTGTGCCGTCGGATAAATACTGCCAAGGTTAAGGTTGGAAAGTGCACCCATTTGTTTCCACTTTCCTCAGTGGGTTCACCTATAAATTACTCCTAGTAGGAATGTGGTTGCGCATTGGCATCTAAAATCTGCTTTTCTTTTATTAGGACCATGCCCTGGTTAGTCTCGTGTTGAACCACCTCCCAACTCCACTGAGCAACGCCGCTATCTCTTTTTTTAGAGGCTGGGGCAGCGGTTCTATATAATTCCTACTCGAATTGAGTCATTTTACGCTCTAGTCTGTTAGCTAATTGGAGCCTTGCCGTAAAAGAACATTTTATGCTGTAAAAGGCTGGAGTTAAATAATTAATACATCGGAAAAACAGCTTTTTAAAAATAAACTTTATTTCGTAATTACAAGTATAAAGCAAAAACCGTCGTAACTAGCAACTACGAACTAGCAAAGAATGGGTTCAACATTTTACATAATTCCCAATGTGGCAAAGAGATAACAATGCGCTGGGATGTGCTTTATCAGCCTGGCGTCGTGTTCTTGATAAGCTTAAAGTGGTGTCATTTTTTTTCCTAAGGTCGATAATACGCTGTAACACAGTATAATTTATTTTATATTTAAAATTTTTATTTACAGTAAGCATACAAAAATTATCTTCAATGTATCACAATTCTACCTTAATATCTACCATTATGGTTTTATAACTTTGTAACTTTTTTACCATTTAGGTAATCCTTTGAAGATAAAATTATACGTAATTTGCAGCACAAATGGCGTTAGTACACCCGCTGATTTTTCTGTATCACCATGTTATTATGATACTGGGTTGGTATGGAGTAAAGCCTTTAGAAAAAAGTTGGAAGATTATTAATAATCTGCATAAGCATACAAAAAACTAAAGTTCAGGGAGCGTCATTCCACATTTAAGAACACGGCTTTTAAAACGCGGCGCGACGGGTCGCCGAAATATTTCTTTCCGAATTTTTGTGATCTGGCACACGTTAACGGCGTACTGATAGATGTGTTAGCATTATAGGCGGATCCAGAGACTTCCTAAGGGGGGGTCAACTAATTTTTATAGATAGAACAGTAAGGCTAAACTAATAGTTTAGGTATGTAATGCCTACTATGGGATGGTACTAGGTAGATATTTAGTATAAAAGAGTTAAAAAATAATACTTGATTTTTCTACTTGCTTTTTTTTTAATTTAAACAAATAAAAGACGCAATTTAAAAGTAAACTTTACACGATTTGGAAGAAGGAACAATAAACCGTTCTAGCTATGCTAAAATAAAGGTAAACTATATATAGGGTCTGGCATCGATTGGGTGTGGGCGCGCGTGGAAGATATTTCTAAAACTATGAAAGTTACATAGATATTGTGTATATAAAAGTTGTAAGTATGAAGGTGGTGCACGTTATTGAAATAGTTTTGATTATACAGGGTAGCTCAAAAAGATGTGACGAATCAAACTTACTTTTTTTAGATGGACTGTATTTTATTTAGGTAACTTGAAAGTTTTGCATTGAAATACTAATAATTTTAAACCAAGTTGTATGGATCTAATGTCAGTTGTTTTCCAGATACATATCAACGATTTTATGCAAAAACTGCTGAATTTCAGGGGACTCCTGCAAGAGAAAAGTATTGAATTAAAAGAAACCTTACCAAAAAAGTATGCTTTTCGTAAATTACCTTTCCTGTGAAGTATGGTAGTTCTGGGTATTACTGCTATACATAGTGCTATGTTTTATATACGAATAGACAAGCCAAGTATATTCATCCAAATAACTACTATTAAAATGTATTTTAATTAGTTCCACATGTATTTTTTTCCGAGAAAGAAATACGCACGTTTGCCAGGGAACATAAGGGTTCTCCAATAATTGGTTTTTCATTACATTAGAAAGACTCTCAAGAAGTCTATCAGTGCTGTCAAAATAAGCTCCCCATTATTGACGGAAATTGAAGTAAATGCAGTTTCAGTTTCAGTGGAATTTGTTGATAAATCATGTGCTTTCTCAGGATTTTGAATTTCAGCTGTCTTATCCACATTGACATGAAGGGCAGTGGTTTTTGGTTTTTGTATAAAGGCGTCTAATGTTTTTTGTTTTTTAGAAGGTGGCGCCCTTGTAAAAAAATAATAAAACAAAGAGAATACATTTGAAATCACAATTTATAAAACCAGTTAGGAAATGCATTATTTTGTGTAACACTTGCAATCTCTGTATAAATGTCAATTAACTGAAAATTGAACATGTACGGTTTCTTTCGCTTTCACGCGAAATATTATAAAATAAACATTGTTGTACATACATACGATTGCTTAACTCCAAAATTGAAATTTTGCAGGCTTTGGATATTTTAATCTTTGACTATCTAGTTCTACATTATATTGTTAGCAAAATTTAAAAATACGCCGATAACTAGGCACCAGGTGCAGTTCATTGTTTTGTCTAGTGGAGACTGGTATGCACTAAACAGGTCACAGAATCGACATGAACCAGCGACGAAAACCTCCACCAACGCGGGTTGAGGAAAAATTTGCGCCTATTGGAATTAAAAAGAAAGGAAGAATGTTGTAATGTATTCAGCAAACTCACATTTAAATTGAAAGCGGATGATATAAGGTTGCGCTTTGTTTATAATTAAAACAAGATAGTGAACTTTTTAACCGATTAAATTTTAAACAGAACCAAGGGGGTGTCAATTGACCGCATTGACACCCCCTTGGATCCGCCAGTGACTAGCATCACGCCTTAATAAAAGTGTATATTACAGTATTTAACTCATTTTTAGTACGTGTGCTAAAAGTAAACAGCTGATTTCGCTTTTAGCACGATGATGCACAATACTTCATTTTTAGTTCTAAAAGCACTCATCCAGCGGATTTGCAAATTTCAGATTTTTTCTGTCATCCCCGGTAGACGTAGTGTGTGTTCAAAAGCAGTAGATGTTGTTAGTGATGAGAGATCAAGTAATGTACAGAAACAGTCAGAGTGGGAGACTGAAAAACGCATATATATTTTAGATGTAAAACCTATTATGAGTAATTTAAGTGATACGATCAGCGATAGTTATTTATTATACAAGACGATAAAAACAGACAGGTAGGTTAGATCAGGTTAATTAACATTGTAAATAGTAGATTAGGATCTAAGTGCATTTAAATAATATTGGCAGTAATGTTTTCCAAATTAAAAAAAAATAATGCAGAATTAGATAGATAGGACATGAGTTTTTGAATTTTGAGAAGTGGCAAATATGCTATGGTCACATTTTAGTAGCCTTATATGTAGAATAAAAATTATTAGTAATTTATAGCACAACTAACAAAAACATATATTTATTGTAAAAATTTTCAGAATATGCAATAATTTAGATTTCAGATTTGTAAATAGTTAAAAATATGATGTTTTCAGAATAACATCATTTTTGTGTAAAAACGAACGGAAATCAAACTAGGCTTAGCATTTCATGCAACTAAAAACAAAACTGTAAACATAAAAAATTGGGGGCAGCTTCTTAGATAGTTCAGTTGTGTTTTTTGCTACGCTCCCAAAGTAAATAGTAATTTATTATACAAGACGATAAAGTTAAATTTTATCCATGAGTGAATCGTTTAACGTCGAGACGAAGTCGAGACGTTAATGATTCAAGAGTGGATAGAAATAACTTTATCGTCGTGTATAATACAATATCTTTTCTATAGCAAGAACTTTAACAATTGCAAAAGAAAATAATGACAGTCAATCACATTTCAAAATGTCAGTAGCTAAGTGTGAAAGGTGCATAGGCGAGCATGTTACATATGGTGCACCGCAGCTCTACAGTGGGGCTCTGTCTTCAGCGAAAGCCCTCCAAAAACGATCGAGATTGCAATCGATATCCAGGTGCGTTGGAGTCCACATACCTGCCTTGCTAACAGCACGAAGGTAACGATTTCCTGTCCTAAGAATCGTGGGACTTTCAGCGAGGCGGCAGGTACACCGCGATTATCTTAGAAGCCATCAAATGGTTTTTTTGTCATTCTGCTCGAATAACTTCTGTTTGCGCCTAACTTCCAGTAGTGGCGTCTTTAGAAGTGTTTTCTTTCGTGATGCAGTATCTTCTTCTTCTTTCTTCTTTTTCTAGTCATTTTCTACCCTACGGGTATAGACCTCCTTCATGTCCTTCCATTTTATTACATTTGGTACCACCATGTACCAATTCAGACCAGCTGTACGTTTGACATCGTCGACCCATCGCATCTGTAGACGTCCCACACTCCCCTTCTGTCCCCAGTGTCTCTGATGGTCTTGTTACTCCACTCCTCCTGGCCTCTAGCCACATGGCCGGCCCATTTCCACTTCCGCGTCGCCACTCTTTCAATTACATCTTGTACCTGCGTTCTTTCCCTTATCCAGTCATTTGTCTTGTGGTCTCTTAGGGTTATACCAAGAATTTGGCTCTCAATTGCCCGTTTATTTGTTCTCAGTTTATTTAATATGGATTTGGTAAGGGTCCAAGTTTCCGCTCCATAGGTGGTCACTGGTAAGATCCACTGATTATATAAATCTGCTTTCAGTTTTACAGGTATTGGCATCAGTAATATGTCTGTGATCTTTCCGAAAGCCGCCCAGGTAAGTCGTATTCTGAAACGGATTTGTAAGTCTTGATTTTCTTTATCTAGTGCTATTGTTTGTCCTAGGTACGTGTACTGTGTTATTAATTTTATGTTTGCCTCTTCTATTTTAATGGCGCCTGTGTCATCGATTTGGTTTGACATATATCTAGTCTTTGTGAGATTGAGTTCTAACTCTATTCTGGCCGATGCTGTTTTAATGTCTGTGACCATAGACCTAAGTTCTGATTTGTCGTTTGCGAAAACGACTATGTCATCTGCAAACATTAGATGGTGTAATTTCTCTCCTGCTATATGTATGCCTCGGCCATTCCAGTTTATTGCCTTCATTGCATCTTCTAATGTTGTTGTAAATAATTTGGGGGACATGTTGTCTCCCTGACTTACGCCCCTTTCTATTTTCACTTTCTCCGTGTTTTTGTGTACTTTGACTTTCAAGCTGGCTTGGTCGTAGATACTCTTTATGATTTTAATGTATCTGCTGTCAATTCTGGCGTTTTTCAGTGCCTGTATTATGGCCCACATTTCGACCGTGTCAAATGCCTTTCTGAAGTCTAGGAAAGCCATCCATAAGGGAATATTATATTCAGTCGATCTTTCTATTATTGTACGAACTGTCTGAAGATGTTCTGTTGTACTAAATCTTATCCTGAAGCCTGCTTATTTGTTTCCTGATAGAAATCCAGCTTGTTTGTTGGCCGGTTAGTTATTATTCTAGAAAACATCTTATATATTTGAGAGAGGAGACTGATTGGTATGTAGTTTTATAAATGTTGCGCATCCCCTTTTTTATAGATCAATATCACTATGGCATTGCTCCAGTCCGAGGGCACATCCTCCTCATGTAGACATTTGTTGAATAAGCTTACTAGTTCTATCATAAAAGCTTCACCCGCTTCTTTGATCATTTCCACCAATATTCCATCTTCTTCCCCAGCTCTTTCGTTTTTTATGTCCTTTAACGCAAATTTTAACTCTTTCACTGTGATGGATGGCATTTCTTCTGAGTTCACATTCGTAATGGTTTTGTGGAGATCCGTTTCTGTTAAGTCGCATGCTGCTTTTGTTTAATATAACTCCCGGAGGAAGTGTTCACAAACTTTATGATATTGTCTCGGTCAGATACTGTTTGACCTTCGTTATCTTCTAGTGATATTATTTATTTTTTTCGTTTGGTATTTCTGTTGAAAATTTTCATTCCTTTGTGCTCTTCTAGGACTTTCTGGGCAAGTCTAAGTGCTGTCTGATATCTTCCTTTTCTCTCTCAACAAGATGACTCCCATCCTTGGGAGATCAGTGCCCTTCGTTTTTCTAGCATTTTCATGGTTTCCAAAATTAGTTTATTTTTCTTTTAGGTTTAGGCTTCATGTATGGTTTCGCAGCTTTATGTAATATTTTAACTAATTGTTTGTTTCCATCGTTTACTGATCTCGTTTCTGGCGGCTCCAATTTTAGTCTGTCTGATGTCGTTTTTTGGTACTTTTCTTTATGTTTTCTTAGTTTCTCACAGTTTATAGCTTCTTGCAGTGCTTTTTCCATCTTCTGTTTTCTAATATCCTTTCTGCTTATTTTGATTTTCGTTCTGGCCAGCCCATGAACGCTTCCTGTATTACATCTGTTTAAAACTTTTACATCTTCGATAATATTTGGGTATTTTGAAAGCACGTCCACTTTCTGTTGTCTTTCTTTTTGAAGAATGTATTCATGTTATAGTACTTTTCTTGTTCCAGAAAGTTTGCTAGCATTGATCCCTTCGGGTTTCTTAGTCCCAGACAATGAGCTTCTACATACTTCTCCCCCTGTTCATGCTTGCCTATCTTACAATTGAAGTCACCTATAATAAATGTGTGTTGGGTTTTATGCGTTTTAAGGGCTTCTGATACGTCCTCGTGTTGCAATTTGCGTCAATGAAGTTTTCCAATGCATGGAAGCTTTAGCTTTTTGAGTTTATAAAAGACAACAGAAAGAAATTCAGAACATCAGCAGATTTGTGTATTTAAAATATAAATTCCATTCTGTGGTATTGTGATCTCAGTCATAACTGTAAATATACAGGGTACTGCTACAATTGCTGATTAACTCCATGTTACTTTATAATGGGAAAATTCGTGTCACCCTATATATACAATTATATATATTTCATAATGTGGGCATTTGACCATATCCTGCTAGTAAGAAAACTGAACCGTATTTCTCATTATGTACCATTTAGCTTAAACGCAGTGAATTTTTGTGCGCGGCAATTCAGCTGATTGCAAGCAGTGTAGTTAAAAATAGAACGAAGCCATTGGAGAAGTGAATGACCGCAGGAACAGGCAGTCGCACTAGAGTAAGTGCCCAAAACCCAAGGGACCCAACGCCTGATTTAAAAGTGCATTATAAAGTGCTTGGGTAGATTTGCGTTAGAAAGCAGCCGACGCCCGCGAATTCCAAGATAGGAGTCAGTTTTCAAAAGCAAACCATCTCCGAAGTCAGCTGCAGATCATAGTCAGAAGTTGTTATCTTAGCTTCAAGGAAGCCAGGCGACTTCGTCAGCATCCCGGAGCTGCACTCCAGGTACCTGTGCTATCAAACAACTGTAAGGTTGGTTACTGTAATTGCAATTACACTTTGCAAGCGAATGTATGGCCCAGGAAGATTGAGAAAATCTGAAGCCGTAATAAGTAATTAACTGTTGTTGCCACGCATTGCGCAACAATCTTACGCGCCTAAAGGCAACGTGTGCGTATGTGTTGAATTAGCAGAACCCGAATAAAGTGTGAACTTATCCTGTGGACCTATGTGTCAGCTGAATTGCAACAAAACAGGTCCGGCTTCAAGAAATTTGCGTTTGAGACTTAAACATTTTCACGCGGTTCGTGTTCGAACTGTTGCCCCTAATTAAATATAAGGCTCACCTATATTTAATAGGTAACGACGCGAGTAGAAGCAGCTTTTGCCCGTAGATATTTACAGTAAGGAATTTATATTATTGACACCATAACCTGTATGGGGTGGCACGGTTATTCTTAGTGTGCTTTATGTACGAGTACAAGTATTTTCCTGTATTTGTGTTTCTCTTACCGATTATATATATTTTTATGTAAACTGTTGGGTTTTTATTGTTGGAAGTGTTTGCATGCATAATTTCAGCATTCCAAGTGACAGCGAGCAAACCCAGAGCAATATTGACTTACCCTAAGCCTCACTGAAGATTTTAATATAGTTTTATGTTTCTACGACTGACTAAACTAACACACCCAGGGCAATATAAATTAACAAGTAGAGTGTAGAGCTGAAGAAAAGTACCATTACAACGTTATTAAGAAGCATTTCCTCTGCAGAACAAATAATCAAGTCATTATTTGTGTTATATTTTTCAGGATATAGCCAGCTTTGATTAACCTCAAAGCTACCATATGATGGAAAACTTTTATCCTCTAGAGGGCTGTGGAATAAATGTGATAAAAATTTATGTTGGCAGTCGTTTTAGCAAACGTCACATTAACATTTTAGATCTGACAGTTAAGGGTTATATCAGTAATGTAATTTTAACCAAGACAAAAATGTTTGTTGAATACATAAACACGTTGACAACAAAAGCAACTAAAAGTTATTTTCATCATTTTCCATACACAACACCACTTTGTGTTCAGTATTAAACATTCTGTTGAAGTTAAGTCGTTCACCACTGCCACCGTAAATTAAATTTTAAAAAATTCACAGTCCTTTAGATTATAAAAGTGTTCGATAATATGGTAGTTGAGCTGGAAAAATTGTTTAATTACCGGTTGGTAATTCTGATTTGTTTTCTGGGATATAAGATTTAATTGAAATAACTTTATGTAACCCATTGATAACACTGTTGTCAAAAGAATTTTTGATGTTTTCAATATTTTTGTTTGTTTTAATTTTATTGGCTTGGCAAAATTATATATTGCTATGAACACAATTTTAAGCTTCCATAATTATTACGATAATTAATAACATTTTATGAATATCAAATAATATCTAAACAAGTTTCCATAATGTGCTGATTTGTAATTTCATCTTTGTACAATATTGCAATGGATGTGCTAATAATTTTGTTACAAGCTGTATTGAAATCATATTAGCTTTGCAGTAAGGAAATGTAATCAGAGTAGGCTTTGGATTGTTATGACAACAATAAAATCTGTAAACAAAACAATTGGGGAAGGGCAAGTCAAGCTTGTTAGCTGTGTTCTTCTGGCTTCCCCAATTATAGTTAAAATCATCAATAAATAAATACCCCAGTGTTCATTAAAGGTTATGTAATTTACTGAGAGTGTTTTTTTAACCTGTGGAGGTTTAGTTGGTGTTTGATAGTGCTCTCGTGCGTCGAAGTGGGTCGCTCATTAGTTAGCGGTTTCGGAAGGAGTTTGAAGGAGCAGGCAGAGTAATTGAAACGTGAGTCGAGTGTGAACAAGGCAGTAGGTTGTCCTGGAGCAGTTTGGAGCCCTAGGTCGAGGCAAAATACCGAGTGGTGGAGTATAGCAGTCGAGAAAGCCACCGAGGGCAACTAAGTAAGGTGTGGAACCGTTGCTGCCGTATTCATCAGCGCAGGAGCCTGTAGCGACGCGGAGCTTTTCGGAGTCATATTCAATGGCAGGAGCAGCATAACAGGTAATGTTTTCTGTCATGATAGTGACTATTAATGACATTAAGAATTAAACTTTACACTCCTGTGTTTTCAAAAAAATACAACACAATGATTTTCTAAATTATTTTTTTAGTAACGTAACATGGAGTAAAGCCGCTGTTTGTGTAGCACCTGTATATATTATAGATTTCAATCTTTAGTTTTAAAAATTGAAGTTATCTTATAAATAAGATAATTTCTAAAACATTTTGTGGCGTTTTATAACAATTAAGCTCTTTATTGGGTATTTCACCACTCTACAAAATACGCTCGAATTTGAAAATTTTTAATTTTGTAGGCTGACGAAATACCCAGTAATTAGCTTGATTTATTTATATCTTATCTTTATTTTTAGCACTATATAACTCTTGTTATGAGGAATATATAATCTTTCAAGCAATGAAGTATTTCGTTTTATATAAGCTGCTAAACAACGAACACTTTTATCTAGTATGGCTATAGAATAGCTCCTAATTTATGAATGCAACTATATCTATACTTAAATTTCAATGATTTTTAAGTTAATTATAGTTGCATTAGCCATAATAGGTAAAAATTATTTTTGATCATACAGTATATATTTACAAATGCATGGATTCAATTAAAAAAGTAAAACTATGCGATAAAGGTTGATTCTGGTAAGGTCGAGTAAGAAATTTTTCAAATTCAAGTGTTACTATGTAAAACACACAGTGATTGGCTTGAGCAATTGGTAATTTAACACTCGTTTTTCAAAAGGTTGGTGTAACATGTTAATTACACAATTTTTCCTTTAATAGCATGGTGGAAATCTGACCCTCCTAATCAAAATTTCTACAGTACGAGTGAAGCCACTCTTAAGGTCAGTTTGTCGCCGAGAAAAACCAGTAGTAAGGCGACACGCTTATTATTGTTAGATTTTAAGACCGATGAAGGCATTACTTTGGGAATCAACCTTTTGCAGCAAGAATGTTGAAATAAGCAATTTCAAAATATATTTACAAATGATAATAAAGTATTGCCTATTTTATGCATTAATCAATTATGTTACTTCTTGTTACGTTTATTTTGACATTTTTGGCATTATGTCCTAACATTGGCACTAGTGATTTGCCTCACCTGTATTTTTTCCTAAATCCTACTTAATGGCTACACGAATTTAAAAGGATATAAATGACTTGATCTGTTACGGTAAAATTTGAAATAGATTGCAGGTATGCGTTTAGTTTGAGATGCTCGTATTCTCCGCGTCAAGTGTAACGTGATGTACCCCGCTTTACTAGGCTCCTCGAAAACTGTTATTTTGTTTCATTGGCTCTGATAATTTACATTCTTGCCTGTCAGACTAATTGTTTGCTTTGACGTTTGAAGGTTAAGTATACCTATGCTAATATTATCCTAGTAATTCTTGGTTTATATGTTAAGAGTGCATGCCTGCAACAGGCATTGTCCTTGTCCCACTTGTGTTAATTTATTTGCAAGATCATTCCCGTTATTACATTATTTAGCTTATTTGGTCATATCTTCTGGCGATCTCTTGTATCGCTTTAGCTTTTAAGCCACTTTATTTTGGAGTTGAGTTTTGGCACTGCCGCAATTTATTTGTTTCTTTTTGCTTTCAGCTTGAAGAACTTGCGACGAAATCTGTTAAAAGAATCCATTGAAATCACTGTCTTTGATTGCGTGTGTCACCTATATGAGGGATATTTGTAATTTAGTGGTTGCTACATCTCCATCTCCATAATTTTTTCCCAATTCTTTTAGTGGTTAGTTATAAACGGAAACTGGAAAAAACCCAAATTGGGTGGATTTATTTGTTTGTACTGATTCTTATTCCATAGATGGTTTCCGACAAGTCAGTGCCTCCACATTACGTCACTTGAGACTGAAGATTGGATCACTAATCCTATTTATTTTTCATTGAAATGTTAAACAGTGTTTAACATGATCGCGTCCTCGAATGTTAAAATACATTTAACATGCATCCACTCATTTAACATGCATTCACTATAGCAACATCACACATATTCATGGTAGTCCGATTTCGATTTAGCAGTTTTTAGTAATTATTAATGATTCAAAATTATTGCCTCAATGAACAATACACTAATGAACGTATTTCGAGGGGAAACCGTCTTAAAATTTCTCACATAAATTACCACTCTCGCTTCTCTGCGCTCTCTCTAGTGGTAAAAATATGCTCGAATGTTAAGACTGGGTTACCTCTCTTAATACCTTAATTACTATTACACCAGAACTTAGTTTTCTGAATGAGCTTCGCTTCTGTAAATTAATTGCCTCTTATTGTTACAGGATTTTTTTATATTTATGTATTTACCGATTTTCGTACTTCTGCATTTATGGAGTTCGGTTTTTAGATTTTCGAGTTTCTGTATATGAGTTTTTTAGATGTTGTGGGTGTTTAGATTTGGATTTATGGACTTGAGCTTCGTCCCTGGAGTTGGATTTATGGTCCATAAATTATCGAGCTTTGTGTGTTTATTAAATTATTATTAAATACTGGTTTATTCCCCAAAATAAATATTATAACAGTATATACCTGTTACATAATAAATATAAACATATGGGGAAGCGGTGGTAGGTAGATGTTTTTCCAATAGAGAGTTCCTGCTCAACCTTACCACCGCGTTTAGGTTAAGATTATGGATTTGGAGTTTCTAGTTGCGATTTTGGCCCCTTCCTGGATTTTGTTTTCGTAGCAGGCTGGATTCTACAGATGCTTGCGTTTAAGTAAATATTTGGCCTAAATTTTAAAAACTTTGTCAGGACATTTTCAAATTCGACGAATGTAGGGCGATTAGAGTATTTTTCTAAATTACGACTTCCTGTGTATATAGGTTTTTCATATTTTTCCTCTTAAATTTAAGCGCATCTAGTTTTGTGCAGTCTTTGGCATTATAGCGTGACGCAGCTGTGGAACCGCTTCTGGCTGTCTGGCTACACACTAGTTCATTTACCGCCTCACTGCTTTCATGACCTTGGTGTTAAACGTGTTTTCTAGCATAAATTTAAAACGCAGGTCTATGAGTGCGAGAGAGGAAATGATTGGTTTATCTCGTTTTTCGTCTGGCCGGTGTTCCATAGATTATCGATCGGTTGGTGACTGGGAGCGAGTGAAGCAGCCCCTTCCCATTTTTTTCTTGGACTGCGTGGCGTCGGACACGAGAAGGCAGTGAGTCGAGTTTCGGAGGTACGCGTCCAGCGGCGTCTTTCCCTTAGAGATTGGCGTTCGCTTGGGCTGCGAGATTGTTTTCCCGATTGTTAATATTAGAGTGAGTTCTGGAGCTGAAGGGAGTCGGGTGGATGGTGGTGATTTTTTTGTGTAGTGCCAGGCGCTTCTCCTGTAGTATGGCCCGTTCGTGCCATCAACTCCCTTGTTAGGATTATTCCGAAAGGGATTACCCCTGGGTCAATTTTACGTGCGAGTTTTGTCGCATTTGGTCGCACCAGCATGGAACAGCACCTTCTTAGGCTCCGCTTCGAGTTTGTTAGAGCCAACCGCTTCGTTCCGTCACTTTGGCACACAAGCCGTTGGTTGGACGTCGCTACGACCACCGCAGACAAAGCTATGTGAGAAAGGTATTGTACTAGCCGTAAACCGCCAACGCTAATCACAAGCTTAGATTAAATTAACTTTTGTTGTGTCACTCCATTTGTGCATTAAACAGTGCGACCACCATTGCTATATACAAGGCCTTCTGCTAACACATTTTCTTTGCGCTTGATTTATTGTCGCTAAACAAGAGCGTGCGCTAAATTCACCTTTGTCGTGTCACCCCCTTTGTGCATTATACAGTGCGGGCACGAGTGCTATATACAGGGCCTTTTGCCAACACATTTTCTTTGCGCTTGATTTATTGTCGTTATGCATGAGTGTGCGCTAAATTAACATTTGTTGTGTCACCCCCTTTGTGCATTAAACAGTGCGAGCACCATTGCTATATACAGGGATTTATGCCAACACCTCACATTTCTGCTTGCTTTATTGTCGCTGAACGCGAGCGTGAGCTAAATTAACATTCGTTGTGTTAACATCCCACATTTTGTCACGCTTTGCGTATTAGCCATTATTGGTACACCGTCTTTATGTATCTTATTTGTGTACCTTATGTATGTACTTTATTGGTGTACCGTATGTGTGTTTGAAAGACAATAGACTCACTTGTCAAACGTTTCCGCTGCATTTTTCTTTGTGTTGCATGTTGATTTTCAGTGTAAGCCATCTGTAGTGTCGTCGCCCGATTGAAGGCTAGTGTAAGTTTGATGTAAAGCGGACCCTGGACTATCCGCTGAGCGTCAAGGTAGGGTTACGCGCTCCGGCTGCTGGCTGCAAGAAGTCTCAAAATTGCACCCATACTCGACCCCGTTTAGCTTTTGGGTTTCTGCCAAGTGTAAAGTTGAAAGGCAGGTTCACTTCCTTTCCGATTCCTCAGTGAGCTCAATCTATTTAGATTTGTTTGCCGTTTATTAGGCTGTTGCCCTTGTGTTATCTTGTGTTGAACCACCCTTCGCTTCACTGAGTCTAGTCGGTAGCTCTTGTTCTGGGCTGGGCAGCGGCCCTATGTGAGTTACATTCTCGATTTTGAAAGATATCGTACGCGCTAGTCGATAAGCTTTTTCGTGGCTTTTCGTAAATACTGTTCTGAGCTGGCGCGTTGTCGTAAATGTCGTTTTTGTCCTGTAACAACTTATAGTATTTAAATTTTACTGTTAATTCCGGATTTACCATTTATTGATGTATTGATTTATATGTGTAGTTACTGGGTACCTTGCCCTTTGTTTATGTGAGCGTTAAGTTTACTTTTGAAATTAAAATACATACGTTAGGCCGTAAACGTTCCCTGTACACGCCGTTGGTTTGATGTTGGATTTGCCTCAATTACTTACGTTTAGATATAAATTCAATAGCTTATTTTAGTAAGAAATTATGGATTATATTATTTCCCTGCATTTATGTAAATTAATATTACCTTAATTCCGCGGCATTTTCGTCTTTTTTCTTCGATAACAGGTTACAGTCTATCAAAGAGCCTGCTCTGATAAATGTATTGTTTAGATAATTTTCTTCAATGTAAGTAATGATTACCAGATCACCGGGGAATTTTCTATATTAGACTCTCGGGGTGTTTAACAATGAAATTGGTGAAGTCGTATTAATGTTTATGATATTATTGTTAACCTACCCTTTCTCCAGAGTAGCTCAGCTGGCCCATTAAATGCTATTGGTTAAGAACTATTTTGAGCATTCACAGCCTGCTAACCTGCTTATTTTAAAGTGTAGCAAGATTATCATTGATTTTTGTCTTGGTTCCACCTATTCGAGAGTTCATCGGTCACGTTGTTTCGCAAATACAGCTCTTACCCTTGGCTATGTCGATGGAAGAAATAGAGAGTGGAGATATTCCTAATAACATCGCATTCTTGCATATAGAAACTAAATAATTGAATTTCTGCTTTGGTAAATGTAGAGGGTGTAACAGATATGAATAGAAAAAAATAGAGTTAACTAAATTATCCCATGCTGAGCAAAAACTGCTTCTAGCATATTCAAATTTTGAGAACAGCTACGGCCTATTCAGCGACCAAGATTGGATGCATCTAATTTATTACGCACCCCTAAGCTAAAAAAAAAACAAAGACGCATCAACATGCATGATTTTGAAATTATTTCTGAATCCTAAGGATAGGTACCTCATCTGGTGGGTTGTTTTGCAGATGTTGTAAATATAACATCTTATTTAAATGGTTTGATATAAGATAAGGGATCAATAAAACGTTGTCGATAATGACGGCTCAAACATTTACTGCAAGCTAGTGCTGAAACCGCTTATAATCGCAGATATGGCTATTTCGGAAATTTAGAGTTCATGACCATCAAAACAGCCTCATCCGTCCACGTATATTTTTTAGCAAACTGATTGTCACCGGCATATTGGAAAGTCATATGGAGTGGGTACAGCAAATTATTATGTACCATTCTAAAATGTTTAGGTTATTACTGATTTTCCTAGCACCCACAGAGAGATCGCCTTCAATATATTCAAAAATTTCCTGTTTGCTAGTAAAACTTTTTAGAGGGCTACGATTCTCTATTTGTGGTTGCGACTGACCGATTTCAATGTAATAAAAGAATTAAGATCAGTTCTCTTCAAATTTAAACAACTGAGGTCTGTACTGGAACTGAAACACCTAAAAATTATTTATCACTCGTTAGTTGAATGTCATTTATGCTATGGAATAGTTGGTTGTGTTGGCATATTGAAGCATCACCTAAAAGGTCTAGAAATAATTCAAAAATATTTTCTCAAAATTATATTTGGCAACGATCGGCTATACCCCAGCGATTTATTATATAAAGAAAGCCAGTTGTTTGAAACAAGACAACTATTCTGTTATAGGATGCTTTGCTTGCAATATAAAACTAAAGACGATTTAACAGACACAACCCGTGTTATCATACCAGGTACAAATGTCATACTGAAATTACAGTTGAAAAAGCAGGTAAAACTATTGACCTACAATCTTATAGCTATATTGCACCTCGAATATACTCGGCTCTACCTAAAGATATTAAAAAGTCAAAATATTTACAAATTTAAAAAAAAATAAAATATTGGCTCCAGAATACCCCTAGATATAGTGTTCATAATTTAATAGACATAAAAGATGCTTGATCAAAACAATGTATTACTCTCTAGCGAATTGCATGGTGTTGAGAAATGTACTTCACTACGTCTTCATATATTTATATTTTTGTCATTTGACGTATCCAAATAAACAAGTGTATACCTTTCAAAAATAAATTATTATTAATATTATTATTATTCTAGGGATATTAAGAAAAGCGTTACATTCAGTAATAGTACAAAACTAGTTTAACTAGAAAAAATATCAAAGCGAAAGCATCCGACATAATAATTTTCATTGCTTGCTTGCTTGACGCCACTTTGAGAGCAAACCCGTAGGCCGAATTGGCTGATTTTGGTGTCAATCGACTCAGGGCAACAAAAGTAAGCCAGTAGTAGAGATTTAAAATTTTTATAAGTGACTTTTTTATGTGGATTTTTTTTTGTTAATAGCTAACCTCAAAATTAACTCGACACACAAAATGGATCACTCTTGTACAAATTGCTTCTTGTACAAATTGATTTAAATGAATTATTTCGCGCCCAATTTGGGTGCAGAACCCTAGTACTTAAATAATTTAATAAATTGGGGTACTCAAACGTCAAAGCCCTTCTCTTTCTGTATCTCACGAAGTTAAAGGAATACAATATTCTATTATTAGATTTGTCTATTCTGCACATCCAAATCTATTAGCCTCCATTTATTTCTATTCATACTTGGTAAACCCTATATATTTTCATTCAATAGCGGTTAATTTGAATCACTTCTAAAATTTTCAATGTTTTTTCGATTTATGTTTCCAGAACGAAGTAGGTCATTTCCAGAAAGATTATATGTTCCTCATAACAAGGAACATGGAGTGTTTTATTTACGACGGGTAACAAAACGAAAGTTGCATACGGCTGGCTTCAGTGGGACATGGGCGGGATTTTACCTTGAAAGCGCAGGTGTTTACGTTTAAAGTCAATTCGGTAAAGCCGAATAAGATTTTTATAATTATTGTTTGTGGGCCACCACTAAGTCGATTGCTAGCCTAAAGGTGTTGGCAACGTTTCCAACTCAGAAGCCACAGCTTGCCCTTTATCAAAGTACTGCTCCAGGGGGGATGCTCTACCGGTAACGTCACGGCATTGGTGCTGTGGTAAAGAATTATACTGACTGCAATCTGGTCGGCATATATTAAAAAGGCATTTAGGCTTCTCATAAGAGGAAATGCTCAAAACGCGTCCGTTAAGCGAACACTTGCATAAAAACATTCATAAAAAGAATTTATATTTCAATTACTACTTCATAGAGGCATAAATATTGTATCTACGGGAAGTAGTGATACACATGTAGTAATCTAAAATGTAATTTTTAGCATAATGCAGTGGTTAACAATACCGACATTACAGTAAAGCTTATTTTCAGTGTGAATTGATGAGGCTTGGAGGCCCAACTTCAGGAACGAAACCGGGGGCTGCTGAGATGCCGACTCGCGGGGCAGGTAGCGTAGGCTGATGAAATGTTGTAACTTGCACTACTGAAATGCTGACCGATGGGGAACGTTCATTCAACTGGAGTCGATGTGAAGCGCAAATACAACGGGAAAATTCGAGGCGATGCGATCCGAGAATGAAGTCTAATCAAAATCGTTTTTTGGAGTCCCACGGTAATTCAATTAACATCAAACGAAATCCCACCACTACATAAGTGGTAATTATTCGGTAATAAATCAAAAGTATTGGAAAGGGTTGTCGAGTGTCTAGTTATTTCTAGGTTGATACAGGTGTGCTTCAGGGATACAGTTTGGACCCTGTATTGTTTTCGCTTTGTATATCAACCTCCTCATTGCTGTTGCACTCATGTATCTGTAATTTTTATGCAAAGAGTTAATAATGGAGACTCTATTATTATTATTATTATATTCGATTACCTTTGATAAAAAATATTAAACTGAGATATATTCACCATCTGTGGAAATTTTAGTTGTATCAAACCATAAGTGTACTAGTGAATGGTGGCGAGCAGAAATTTAATTATTGTTTTCCTAATTTGTAGCTTAGTTTAAAGACAACTTTAATAATGTCAGAGATGGACGACAATTTAGCTAAAACAACTATAACTTTAGAACTTGTTGTTCATTAACCTGAATGCACATTGAAATGTGAATAATGTTTCTAGCTATTACGATTTTGTTTACTGCCAGTTAAAGGACATCTAAAACTTGATAAACGAAATTTATAGATAATGGCATTCAAAAACACATTAAAAAATGACGCTGAATGACATTGTAAAAGGCTAGTACTAAAACATATCCACCTTCTATTTTAAATCACAATGTATTTCGTTATATAACACTATGAGGGTCTTGTGGTATATATTTTGTGGTTTTATTTATGGAATACTTAGAGTTGAAACAGTAAGTAGTAAGATAAATTAGATTTACTCTGAATATTTTTATTGTTGCAACATGTATGCGCTGCATCTTTCGAATCTTCTCTCTTATTTTGATTTTTTTTCTAATTATTAGTGACCAGTTTTATAATGAAAGTAGGAAGTAAAATTCCAAGCAGTTTTCTTTGTTATTTCAAAGATTGAACTGCCTCTTATATCTGTTATTCTTTCTACTATGTCCTTATGGTCAACTTTCACAGATTAAAAATATAAAAATCTGTATTATAGGTTGAGAATAACCAAGGTTTTTGGCGGGTAGTTTGAAAATAACAAAAACAAATAGGGTGTAAAAATGTATGATTAGATTGACCCAAGTCCGAGTTAAAACGGGCTTGAATAGTCAATTTTAATTAATAATATACTGGTATGTACAGTAACATAATGTGATACTCATAAATAATGCTATACTAAAGAATTAAGTGCGAAATTGAGAAAAAACTAAGTGAGTGCATAAACTGACTGTCAAAAGGAATTGCTGCCTACCACGAAAAGGAGGATAGCTGATGTGCGATCAAGTGAATTGGAAAACACAGAAGATAAAGGAGCTCGAAACAAAAAGATTTCCGAGTAAGTGCATTAAACGCCAATTAAAAACCACACAAATAGAAAAACGAAAGCAGTAATCAGAAGTATTATCTGCTACTTTCTAATATAAAATTGAATACAGGCAGATATATATTTTTTAATAAAGTCAATTGTCTCATATTATGCATTATAGATTTTCATTGTTTATGTCCTAATTAGACTTAACAGTAACCCAGAGATATAAGAGTCTAATAATAAAAGTTATTACAACTGCGTGCTCAAACTGTGGGCAAAAGGTAAGATTTAGAGCCCAATTTGATAAAAGCCTGAGAATATATTTATTTTAAATAAAATAATATAAAATCTATAAGACTACAGCAATATGTATAATAAATTAACACTTAGGACCGATGTGCACAACTTGAATTTGCAATACGCAGATTTTTTACACCACCTCTTCACAACTCTGACATGTTGAAAGGTTTTTTCTCGTATTTTACCCCAAATTTGTGCAATCAACTGTCTCATTCAATTAAATCTTTATCAAATCATAAATTTAAAAGTTATTCACGCGGATGTATTGCAATCAGTGTGTGGTTTAATATGTGGGTACTGCTATAATTAATTCTCTAAATTTCTGTTCCTCTGCTTCAAATTTATCTTGTAAATTTATGGTTAGTAGCAGATATCATAGAGTTAAGGGTAAAATCAGATGGTCCGCTTAGCATCAAACTGAACTTCGCCCTATTAATTTTCATTTGTGTTGGTTATTAATGAAAAAGGAGAGTTAATAATGGAGACTCTATTATTATTATTATTATATTCGATTACCTTTGATAAAAAATATTAAACTGAGATATATTCACCATCTGTGGAAATTTTAGTTGTATCAAACCATAAGTGTACTAGTGAATGGTGGCGAGCAGAAATTTAATTATTGTTTTCCTAATTTGTAGCTTAGTTTAAAGACAACTTTAATAATGTCAGAGATGGACGACAATTTAGCTAAAACAACTATAACTTTAGAACTTGTTGTTCATTAACCTGAATGCACATTGAAATGTGAATAATGTTTCTAGCTATTACGATTTTGTTTACTGCCAGTTAAAGGACATCTAAAACTTGATAAACGAAATTTATAGATAATGGCATTCAAAAACACATTAAAAAATGACGCTGAATGACATTGTAAAAGGCTAGTACTAAAACATATCCACCTTCTATTTTAAATCACAATGTATTTCGTTATATAACACTATGAGGGTCTTGTGGTATATATTTTGTGGTTTTATTTATGGAATACTTAGAGTTGAAACAGTAAGTAGTAAGATAAATTAGATTTACTCTGAATATTTTTATTGTTGCAACATGTATGCGCTGCATCTTTCGAATCTTCTCTCTTATTTTGATTTTTTTTCTAATTATTAGTGACCAGTTTTATAATGAAAATAGGAAGTAAAATTCCAAGCAAGTTTTTTTGTTGTCATAGATTGAACGGCCCTTATATTTGTTATTCTCTTTACTAGGTCCTTATGGCCAACTTCTACATTTTCAAATTTTGAAGCTATTAAAGTGTGTCAGAGCTAAATATATCCAAATCCTCCAAGCTGTCTAGGCAGTGTGGAAGAATTTGACTAAAACCCTACAATATGCTGATGTTTGAAATTGATGTTTCAAGGCATCCTAATAATCAGCTATAATTTGAGATACTAAATACACCATTTTACCTATACTCAAAAATATCAACGTGGGTTTGCATTTATTTGCTTTATAAAATTTATCCTTCGTTTTATTGAGAATATTTAATTTTCTGTAAAGCTGGTCGCAAAAATATGCCACAGGTGATGTTTAGGTTTAAAAGACTAATTTAAGAAAAAGTTAAAAAGGGGACTTTTCCGGATTTATTAAATATAATATTTATCCTGCCACATATTAGTTTTCAGTCAACCGCAACGCTAAGTTTAAAAATTTACTGTTGTTTTGTTATGAAAGATTTTCACATTTCTTATTTTGCTTTTTAAAATGGTCTGGTTCTATAATGCTACAAGGTTACTTTACAACGGTTTCTGGCTTATATTTATTTTGTAAATTCATCTGTAGCACTAATTATTTATGCCCTTATGAATGGTAGCTTCTAATTGGGCCTAGGGTCGATTTATTTACACTTTGCCTGATTCAAAAAACGAGTAACGAAAAATAGATTTTTTTCTATGGCACATGTTAAAGTGTGCTTTTATCAACTCAAACCAAAGGTCAAGTTTTACTTTAACAGCAAGGGTAGATAAAGTAGCACTTTAACATCAAGGATAGATAAAGTAATTTAATTTTCTAACTTTTGTTTAAATTAAGTATGACAGCTTCGTATTATCATAGCAACCCAATCCAGCTACTGACATTTTGAAATGTAATTGACTGTCCTAATTTTCTTTTGAAATTGTTAAAGTTCTTGCTATGGAAAAAAATATTGTATTATACACGACGATAAAGTTATTTCTATCCACTCTTAAATCAGTAACGTCTCGACTTCGTCTCGACGTTAAACGATTCACTCGTGGATAAAATTTAACTTTATCGTCTTGTATAATAAATTAATATATTCAACACTATGTATAAAATAAAAATATATCATTCGCAAACTTATGTACAAATAATATTTTTGTATTTGGGGCCGATCCTGTGGCTGGTTCTGGACAGGTAGGCCACCCAGTTCGCATAGGAGTATCACTGAGGTCATCGTTATGGGCCGCTGTTGGAACGAGCAGGGGATCGGCGTTAATGTTGGCAAAACTGGAACACAAACGAATTAAATGACAGTTGGTAACGATGTAAATAAACGGGATGATTTCGTTTTATTTCAATTATAAAGGTAATTGATGGACGTTATGAGTTAGTTACTCTATGCGGGTATCTGTACACGTGTGTGTTTCTGTGATAACCCGGATGAGAACTTGGCCTCCAGTACAGGTCACATTTCAAACAGATTTAGCGATAACGTACTCAAATGCACGTAAATTTAACTAAACCTTCCGTTCGAGCTTTAATACTTTGCAAGAATCTGACTTCGCTAAAGTGTAAGTGTACACAATTTCAACCAGCAAACGCCGATCTCCAGCCGAGCGTTAATTGAAAATGATTAATTTCCTGGGGCTGTCAGAATCATCAACGATGGGGACTAATTTATTCCGATAATCAAGATATAAATTAATTTGCATTAAACGATCAGATCAAACGTCGCGAAACATTAATCAGCACGATCAGATCATTCCGATGGTTCCAGACCTGAACTGAACGGGGCTGAGTGTTTCGGTTTACAAGAGAATATAAGCATTCAAATGAGCATAGTCCGAATACCAGAGATATGCGTATTAGAATGCTAACGGGTACCTGGAGGAGACTACTTGGAGATTTTGCTCGAAAACTTTTGCAATTTTTTCCGGTCTCGGCGAGGCGCCGCTGAAATCGGCTGAAAGCCCGGGATGGTTTCTGGGAAAAATCTCCTTGAGTCCGCGGAACGACTTTATTTTATACGTTGCAATCGGTTCGTCGGGCATCAGCCTCGCAGATCGATGAACTCGGGGCTCGGGCGGACTGGGAAACCTCGATTGTTGTAAATTCTATTGTTGCAAACAACGCGAAGATTAAGCGCTTTTCATTTGAAAATAAATTCGGTAGCGCTTAATCACGAGCGAAACGTTACAGTTCTGTAAGCATATTTCTTCGTGAGCGCCATCTGCAGATACCCATCACAATACATACGTTTATGCACACAACTGGATGTTGTCGTCATATCACATCGAAAAAACATTTAAAAAAAAATATATTATACCAGCTTAGCAATAGTTGCTATACATGGGAAAGTTAAAATGAATATATAACATTACTCATCACGAGTGAGGTCCATGCGACCTCTAATAATAATAACTTTTAGCACTAATGGCTTGCCTTGTTATTATTATTCTGGTTGAATTGCTTTATGAGCACACAGTGTCATGTTTGGTAGTCAGTTCACTATGGTTAATTATTATTGCTATTATTCACTATCACTTGTAAACAGGTCCCTGGCTAGCTTCCTCTTTGATCTTGTGTGTAGATTCAATCGAAGGCTTGTGCTACGTCTACAAATGCGATTAGTGTGTGCGATTTGTTTTCGAAGCTTTTCCCTATTATATCAGTGAATCTTAGTATTTGATGATTTATGGAGCGGTGACTTTCAAACCCGAACTGTATTTGTGATATAGCATTGTTATCTTCTGGGGTAATCATGAGTCCATGCTGAATTATTCGCTCCCGAAATTTAGACGGTGTGGACAGTACTTATTGGTCTTATTGGCCTTTTTGAACACTGTGTTTCTTTCCGGGCTTGGGGGAACAAAGAATAAGTGCTTATCTCCACACTTCTGGAAAGCATCCTGTTTATAGACATCGATTAAAGATCGCTGTCAGATAGGCTATGAATTTATCTGGAAGATTTTTAAGAAGTGTGTTCGGTATTATATCGTTTCCAGAGGCTTTATTATTATCAGATTTTTAACATACTAC
Organism: Agriotes lineatus; assembly: GCA_940337035.1. Taxonomy (NCBI): domain Eukaryota; kingdom Metazoa; phylum Arthropoda; class Insecta; order Coleoptera; family Elateridae; genus Agriotes; species Agriotes lineatus. Next base: position 27,296 of record CALNHX010010090.1, read on the forward strand.
TTCATTTTTGGGAGTGAGGTTGGCTCAATGAACATTGTATTACCGGTGGAAATATTTACTACTTCAACAGTTGTTGGATATTTTCTGCGTTAGTTTCCTCGTATTTTGTAGTGAAGACTTGATCAAGATGTTTGACGAAAACTTCACTTTTTTCCTTGTCCTCTGGGTACGCTCGATCGGTTACATGAAGAGGGCGGTTGCTAGAAGATTTTTTGGTGGCTCCCCGCATGTTGGAGTTTTCGTAATATAGGTTTACTATGTAGTGATTATAGGGTGTGTATCTGTGATCATCTAATTTGTCCCTGACCAGTCGTATTAGTTGATTGAGCCTTAATTCGATTTCTGGGTCATGTGCTTTTTGCCATGTTCGTGTTACCCTATTTTATTCCTTAATGAGGTCAAATATATTTGGCGGAGGGTATAGATAACCGGTGTATCTCCTTGGCTTGTTTGCTTCAGTAAACTTATGTACGGCTTGGTTAATTGAATTTTTCAATGTTTCTACAGTGTTGTTGATGTCCTTTTGTGAGCTCAGATTGGTAAGTCAGGATAGCTGGTCGTTCATTGATATTTTAAACAAGTTCCAGTTCATTTGGCCGTTTATTAATTTAGACGATTTATGATAAAATTTTAAAGAGTAGGTTAGGTCAACAACTACAGGTAAATGGTCAGAGTCAAGCTCTGTTAAGACAGTCTGTTGAATAGATATGGTTAAGTTTTTATGTATTATTATGTCTAATATATCAGGTATGTGATGTGCCCTATATGGGAAGTAGGAGTAGTTCGCGAGTGCTGAAATTTCTAATGCGAATTGAAACACGAAATTAAGTTTAACACCGTTTGGATTTGTTTTTATGCAACCCCAGTTAGTATGCTTGCTGTTTAGATCTCCTAGCAGCATTGTCGGCTTCACGCTGTTAAATATTCTTTGAAGGTTGTACCACCCTTAAACGAGGGGTGAGCACAGCGCTAGCTAACTCTAACTCTCGGCAGAAAATATGGTGTGAGTAAAGACTAGGTAGCGATTCTTAAAATTAAATATAATCTTTGGCGCAACAAAATTGAGGGCGCTTGTCATTAAACACAACAAAAAATTAATCTAGCTACCAAAACTAGACACCACCTATCTTGCAAGTCTCGCACTTCAAAGTCAATCCTACAAAGAACAGACGAGCCAGTTCAAGTGGAGTTGTAGCATTAATACACAATAAAAATAGAAACCAGAAACGTTAAATAGACTTTTAATATCAACAGAAATTATAAGGCACAGCCTATTGCATAACACATACATTTTGGGCTTGGAAATAATAAAATTCGGAGACAATGCAAGCGTCCGAATAGTTTTTTTCTTTACTCGAACCTTTCGTCGATCGGAATAAGGTACATACCAAACTGCAGCCACATTAAATGACGAATTACCAACGCATCAAGCGTTGCAAACAAGATGGATTGTTATCGTTTATAGTTTGGGCGAAGACCTTTGTCGAACTGTTAATTCTTAGGCAATAGCCCTTTACCGATAGATTAAACAACAAGCTGAAAATCATTGCATGTACCTACGGAATGTTTTTAGAGGCACTATCTTGCGATCCTAAGTAGGTCTTGTCAGGCCCTACTTAGAAATGCTAGATTGGACCTTGAAAAGCATGCAGATGGCTGCTGTAGCCGAAGGGAAGTTAAACCGTTGGCAAATTTGCCCGCATCTGGCAGTTTGCCACGGTGAATTCGGCCAGCGGCTCTGATAGCTAGAAACCCCAACCACCTGAGCTTAAGGTCAGGAAGCTGTTGCTTGTAGGAAGGGCATGGGAGCAGTAGGCACGAAAGACGTAGACAAGGAAGCAGGCACATTGAGGCAGGCCTAATTACCATGAAATTAACTCACAGCATAAAAAACTAAAAGGAAAATCTCGCTATGGTTGGAAATAGGCCAGATTGTGCATAAAGGGACGCCGCTGATCGTTCGTCAATTCAATTATTTCTGCAGCCCAGCTGCCTTCGACGAGAGCTGGTATCAGAAGACCGCAACTCGAAAATTTTCAATCCAAGTATCGGAGGTCGAGAGCTCTTCGGAAAAAAACCGAAATTCCTACTCTTTCCATCGTCCGAGAGGAGCACGCGGTGAATAAAATAGAGATGCGGCTGCATCAAGGAGGGAAATACTATAGTAACGCATAAATGAAATAGGGTGTTACAGGTCTTCGCATTAGAGGTGTTTGGTGATTTGTGTCCAAAAACCAATAATAATGAGCTGTTATTTGCTAGGATGAGTTTTATAAACGTGGCTTCTATGTAATTGATATTATTTAGGTCCATTGGTGCTATTAGTGGGTTTTGTTTTGCAATTATTGCTGCTCCTCCATGCTGTTGTTGCTTCCGAGTGTGTCCTAAAAATTATTTATCTAGGTATTGTCTACTAAATGCGTTTCGGTAACGCATGTAATATCTACGGTGTGTCCACAGGGTTTCGCACCACGGAATCAGAGCAACGTTAGTTTATCCCAAAAGATCAGCTCTTGCTTTTACGAAAACATCTTAATAACAAACCTTATTATATTTAATTTTGTATGGCAATAAACTATTAAGTCGTATTTAATTTGACATATGGTGTCAAATTATACGTTAGCAGTTTATGTTTTGCGTCAGTTTTGACACAGACTGACGCAAAACCTAACCTGCTAACCTCGAATTTGAGATAGACTTACAGTGCCACCAACATATTATTCATACGTTGTATAACCAAGACCATTCAAAAACGTTTGATCATTGCTGAAGGCACTTGATTTGTTACTTGCAAATTAAATTTTAATGGTCAATGCTTAGCAACAGTTTGACTATCAATTGCCACCGGAAGCGTGGATCTTTAAAATAAACTAGCATGACTCTAGCGCCATGGTGCGTAGTCTCGTGGACGCACGGTATATTGTACCCTGAAATGAATGATATAAATCTTTACCGTTGTTTGGTATCCCATCAGAATTAAGTTTGCCAGTGTTAGCTTATGTATTAGGTTATGATTATTTGCTCCCATTGAAAAGCATCCGAATTATTGACATTATGATATTTCTTATTTGATCTACATACTTATGGAATTAACATTTCTAGGATATTGTTGAGAATTTTAGAAGTAAAGTGATCTGAGCTGGATGTCTGCTGGTTATTGTTTACTGAATTGGTGCTAGCATTTATGTGATTTCCTGTTAATACATTATCGTAATATAATGGGCTTGCAGAAATATTAATAGCTCTAGGTGCATTCGAGTTAGTTGGTCGACTTTGGGGTGGATACTGTGTAGACTGATTATGCGGACGAAAGTTGTTGCTAAAATTCTCATGGTAAGGGTATCCCTTATAATTTACCGAGTGTTCACCATTGCAGTTTAGAACTTTGGTTTAGTGTCTGGCAGCTTTTGGCATTCACTGTAGTGGTGAAGTTCAGGACACTGGTGGAAGGTAGCAGTAGTTCTTGGTGTGCCCACTAGCTGGCAGTTGGTGCATTGTGGCATACGACTGTATTTACGAAGTCGTTCTACCGTAATCACTAAGTATAGGAATCTGTTTAACTTGAAAATATCCTTGGCGTTATCTGTTTTTTTTAGTACAACGGCAACAATCGATATTGGTAATTTTTTGTTGTTATGTAATCTGGTAGTTTTAATAGCAGGATAGTTTAATTGGCATAGTTGTAAAAATTCGATTGAAATGGGGACACTTCTTATGATTGCTGAAATTTGAGTTTTTTCTGGGAGTTGATAAGTGTAGTAATTCACCTTGTTTTTACCCTAATACTTGGTAAGTGATCTGTACGGTTCAGAACTATTTGAATTAATCCTTAGTTGGGTACCTCTAAAAGAATTAGCTAAATCATCTTTTTTAATGACATTCTTGATATCCTTAATGATGTCTTGATAATGAGTACCGTTTGGTAAAAATATAGGTGGAATCCTGGACTTACCTGATTCTTCAGGTGGATTAGCTGTTTTATTTAATGATTGCGATTGGCTTGGAACTTCTTGTGAGGATGGTTGCAACTAGCTTGCTTTTCATTGTGTGGGCTGCAGCGCATGAAATCCGGTTTGGGCAAGCAATGTCTCGCTATTAAACATATATCATTTGTTTGTTTCATTTTCTGGTGTCGCTTTTTGTTGTTTATCTCGTCGGTGTGTTCACCCTCCGTTTCGATTTGGTTGGGAGTAGCATTTGAACCTAAGTATATTAATTTGAATGTTTTAAAAGGAGGTAAGTTGGGTATATTCATTTTTGATTGTATTATTAGGTAGTACCGTGTGCTTTCAGGATTTGAGTTCAAATTCAAAATGGATTAGTCAAGTTAATACTAAAAGTTACTATTTTATGAGGGAATTCACTTACTAAGCTGAACACATCCGTTGAGTATAACACTGACTCGAGCGGGCTAAAAAGTATAAACACTCTTGATCGCGGGAGTAAATTAAAACAATAAAACTTACCTAATCTGTAGCATGCTTTTTGTCGAATTAGAATTGTTTTTCTATATAATTTTGGCAGCATAATCTTGTTTATTGGCCTTCGATAGCGGGCGTAAAATTGCCGTTATGGCCCTAATGCCTATAAAGTGGCTAAGCAGTATAATAAGCACCAACAATGTACTATAGCAACATCAACAATCTGCATAGTAGCCATAGCACACCAAAAATTTACACCGCCAGCACAACGACCATGTAGTAGTATGTAACCAAAATACTGAATCCTAGATTTTTGTCCATTTCGAGAACCATAATAAAATAAAACATGGTAAGTACCACGTGCCTAATCACGATTATAGCTCTCGGTAAATTTGAAGCTCTCCGCTTCGCGTCGCGCGTTAAACGTTTCCTCGTGCTATAATATATTAGTTATGCCCATAAATACATAAATAACTATTATGTTTTACTAGTACATTATTGTTTTTTAATAACTGCGATACAACTCATATTGTGGGATACATAATACCCTGACGGGCAATTTGAGTTACTATGGTAGGTAAACGGCTAGAATTTTTTTTTAAACTGTATTTTTATTTACAATCTGCTCTACTGAGCAATAAGTAAATTTGGTGATTTTACAAGATTGGTACATGAATGGCTAGAAATGACAAGCATCAAATTTCTGACCAGTTACTCACCTCGATGCGTTAATGCGTTTACAGCAATAGTTGATCATCTAATACAAGTTTTCCAATCCATTTTTAGGTTATTAAGGAACACTAGTAAGATATAAAAGTTTGTATGCACACCGTACTTGATGTTTATACCCTCGACCGACTTTCAAACCCTCGCACCAGAGCCCTCAAGCTTGTAAACTTGTCACCCTCAAGCCGGCATAATAATCTTTATAATGCCGTAGTATATACTGTTATGATACGACTATACTATGTTCGTAGATAAAATTAAAATTTGTAAAAGAAAATGGGATGTTATTACAATCACTATCAACCCATTATAATAGTCGATGATGTTTAAGAAGTTTCCTGAATAAATATGAGTTAAAGCAAATTAGTAATTGAATGATAGTTATTGAAACGTTACAGGCGGTTTTAAAATAAAGAGAATATTTAAAATACGGTTGAAGAAGCAATGACAAATGCAAAATTCTAATAATTCTAGAATTAAAGTAGGTGGATATCAAATAAGGATATAGACTAGAAGGCATAAAGAATGAAAATGTAGTAGTTAGGAAGTTTGTTTCCGATTATTAGAAATAACAACATTAAAAAATATGTAAGAAAATCGTTTTGGTCTAATTAAAAATATTGAATTTAACCCCCTTTTACTGTGAAAATGTCTTGGCTTATTTAGGAAGGGTAATATCTAAATCTACGTGGTATATAAAAAACTGAAATATTAAGAAGTAAGTAAGAGAAGTAAAAAATTTACTACAGAAGATAATTGGCATGTGGTAGAACTTAATGGATACAAGAATTGTTATTTACAAGTGAATAATTGAAGAGTTATATTGGAACAGCTTTATTGAGAAGAATACATTTGACAAGTAACATAAATAGAGAGAGGTTACATCAATCTATTTGTTATTGAGTGGTGAGTCCAGAAGGGCGTCGGTGAAGGGAAAGGGTACATTCCGGAAGGTAGTGGCAGAGACAGGAGGATATCTGGGATTGTTCTGTTGGCTGGTTGCTGTCAAGGATTTTCGTTTTCGTAATGTTGGACGAAGCTTGGGACTGGTGGTCTGTTCGTGAAAGCTGCATCACAGGGAGCTGCTTAGAGGGGTCGATTGTGGCTAAAGGATAGGTTGCAGTCTTAAACATTGTGGAAGTAAAATATACAAGGTGGGTGGTTCCTTAGAGTATACGAACTAGAAAGCAAATAAAGACGTTTTAAAAGGTGAAATTAGTTAAGAAACAATAACTTACTATGTTATTTAATGTTATAATGTACCATTCTAGGGATTGGGCATTTGTCATTGAGATTTGAAAATTGTTGTTGACATTTGGTTGACATTAGAAGTGACGTTCGATTTGAATTAATAGTTTAAAATATTTGAAAATCACTTTTTCAGAGCAAAGTAACTAGATAACCGAACCCAACCTTGTAAGGGTTTCAGGCGCTATCATATCAATATTTGAAAGTTTGCATATTAAAAGACACAATTTAAATAGGGTGGCCAGTGCAATACATAACTATTCGAAGTCTTATTTAACTTATCCATATATTATTTAATGTTGCTTAACAATTTTATCAATAACTTTGATTTAAATGACATATTTAAGCATATTTGTGTAGTTTATTAGACTCTGTTAAAGTCACATGATACAGTTAATTGTAGCGCAAATGTAGTTTTATAAAGTGTGTTGACTATCAATGGAGTCTCAAAGTGATTTCATTATAGCATTGATGCACAGACTTTTTCTACTTGAGGGCCGCATAACCTTTTGCCAACTAACGGAGGGCCAATGAAACAATGGTTTGGTCTACGAATAATTACTTATTTTCGGCTTCTTTTATAATTTGAATCCACTCAACCTCATTTGTATCATTGTCATAAAAATACTACAAAATGTATCAGTTGCCAATACAATAGTCATAAAAAATTGAAAATTTTAGATTACAAACATGTGTCATTGTCATGTATATTACAGTCATGTATCTAACTAAGAATAAATTTTATTCTTAGTTACATACAAGACATTGTGTAGAAGACACTTATTTTTGGTATGTTGGGGGTCACTTTAATCGTGGCTAAGCGCAAAATGGCTTCCAGATTTTTGCTGTAGAGACGATTTCGGTTCTTACATTTATTAGTATTCATTATTGAAAATGTTTGCTCGCATATATACCTTGACCCGAATAAACTAGTACATTTGAGTGAGTTATCAATCAATGTGGGAAACATATCTGCACTGAGGCAACGATAAAAGCCCTTCATTAAATTTGTTTCGAAAAGTGTCGTCGTTTTGAATATTAATTAATTCAAGTGGAGCGGCTTCTGGTGCATTTTCGGACAAAACCTAAAAAGGATTGCTAAAAAAATCAAGGAGCGGTTTGACATTTTTAAATTCAGCAAATCGTTCTTCAAAAGATGTTATGAAGTCAACAATTTTGGTCACATATATTGGTTTGAATGCTATTTTCAATTTTTCCGACATTGTTTTGTATGTGGGAAAATGAAAGTAGTTCCCTGTTTGTAACTGTTGTTGAAACAACTTTAATTTGCAGTGGAATGCTACCACAGAGCTATATAATTGGGAAGCCTGTTGATTTTTACCTTGAAGCCTTCTATTTAACATATTTAAATGATTCATAATATCAACCATGAATGTCAAATCACTTAACTAATCAGCATTTCGTAATTCGGAAATGTTCTTATTTTTTCATTCATAAATATGTCAATTTCATCAATTAAATTCAGGAGGCGTCGCGACGGCGAGGCAGGTGGTATGTGTGAGCTCGACGAGGAGTTTTTTACTCACCTATTGCACTTAATTGAAAAATTATTATTCAAATAATGTCGAGGACGGGGGCCGCCCATAAAGTGTCGGCGGGCCGCAAGCGGCCCGCGGGCCGCGGTCTGTGCATGGGTGCATTATAGCAACATTTCTCAATAGCTGTTGTTATTTTTAGCAAATCCGTCCGTACCATCAGAACGAATATGATATAAAATTGGATCATGGAGAGATCACGAGCTACAACCGCAAATACTTCAAGAATTTTACGGCAGAGGTCGCCTGGTATAACAGAACACAGAGAGTCATTAACGCAAGATTTTACTTACTGACCAACTTTACATCAAATGTCAAGGTAATTGTTTTTCGAATTTTAAAGCAAAGTAATGTCGAATTTTAACAAATTGAAACCTGCATTATGTAGATCTCTAGGAAATGATATTTAGTATCCAAAAAGCTCCAGCTGTACAATTTTCAAATTAACAGTTTTGCTACTCTTTTACAGATCAGCGTTCAAGTTTACAGATTCTTGAGCAACGAGTATCGCTACTTTCCCATTACCTTGAATATCACTTTGTGTGAAGTATTACAATTTAACTACTTTGGACTGGCAAACGTACTTAAGCAGTATTCCAACATATACACCTGCCATCTTTGTACTGTGAGTTGTTTCAACGAGGTTAAGGAAAAATCTAAATTGCTATATTTTTTAGGAATTCTACTACGTACGCAACGCTATAATCGACTTTTCAGCATTTCCGCCACACATGATTGGTGGCCAGTACAAGCTCACTCTTAAGTTCTTTTATGAATCAAACTTCATTGCACAGTTTGATGTGTACGGCACATTAAACACATTTATTAATAAATGGGAAAAATAGATTAATTTTAGCAGTTGATAATATTCTACTATGGTGATAGTCTATAAATATATAAGGCTTTTAGTGATCCTGTAGTGCTACCTGCATGGTCCTCTGTATATGATCTTATATTTTCTTTTATTTCGCACTGTGATATAAGTTTTGTGGTTTTTTATGGACTCACAATGGGAACGGTACGTAGACCAAAGCAGTCGATATTTAATCAGCTATACTAGCTTTACGTGCGAACTATTCAGCAAAAGTAAAGGCAACTGTGATTTTGGAATAATGCACGGAAAATGACAAACAGTTTTAAGTCCTATATAAGTAGCTTAAATGTTATCTTTTCAAAAAATTCTGGAAATTTTAATTTCTTTGTTACACAACATGTATTTTACGGTTGTGTAGGCAGATAATACATACTTATAATCCAAACAATCTTCTTGTGTCATTGAAATTCTAAACATTTTCCTGGTCCTCTGTCTGTTGTTTTCCGAAAATACTAATATTTCCGAAGCGTCTAGAGATTAGCCTTTTCCAAACCGATATAGAAGTTCATCATTTCAACTCTAGAATGCTTCTGGAGAAAGAAGAAAAGAGCGAGCTTTCTGAATCAAAAAATTCCAGGAGAAGTGCTTGCTTTCAAAAGGGAATCAAACTAAATAAGTTAGAGGCAGAGCTCAAACTGATGGAAGCCAACCTGAAGGATGAGGGGAATATCATCCAGACGAAGTGCGAACTCGAGAAAGAAAAAATTATACTCGAAGAAATGCTGACATTTAATAATGACATCCTTTGCAGAAAACTGAAGAATGGATCGATAGCCAATGTCAGGATGCACATGGTAATGGGCAAGATGGTTCTGTTGGTGGTGAGTTACAGGACGACAACCATGGCCCCATAACGAGCGACAATGGGAAACATTCTGCTGGTGTAAGAGCTCAGCTGTTTCATAACTGGAGTTGACCGGAAGTGGTAACCGGAAGTGACACCATCCATATGGAACAACTGATTGCACAAATCTTAGAACAGAAAATAGACAGGAAGCCGCATTTGTAAGAAATCCGTGTGACCGCGATGGGTTTTCAAAATGGCGGATGGTTGTTTCTTTTGGCAGTGGCGTATCATATCGAGAGGGTGCATGTGCAGCAAACAATTTCAACAGTTTTATTAAGTGCACTTTACACTATGTCATTTATGACTACATGTGAGTTTGTGTGACTTCAGTCACTATCTGTAATTTAAATTGCTTCCTCAGATTGTGTGATTACAAATAATGACTCCATTATACGTTTCCTTCTATGCCCATGACTATTGATGTGTACAAGTACGTATGACAAGTGACATGTTCAGAGAAATTATCTCTCTATTTGAAGTGAAAAATAATTTTAATACTTACTGATGGAATGTAATGCCCAAAGTCCTGGTATTTGGGTCTGAGAACAGCCAAAATTAGTTTCAAACTAACTAAAACCCACAACTGTCAAACCGGTATCACACCTCATTAGTCATAAATGGGTTTTCAAAATGGCCGTTTCCGTCGCCTAGATGTTACAGCCAAGTTAAAAGAAATGCGCTTTCCTGTCTATTTTCGGTTCTAAGGCACAAATGCACAGTTCGCTGCTATGCAACAACAGGCCAACATGATGCAACAACAACAATTAAACTTGATGCAAAACCAACAGCAGAGTCCTCCTGAGTCAACTACAGCAATTACTTCAAGGCAGAACGTGGGCATGAAGCTTTCTGGATTCGATGGTCAGCCAACAAAGTGTCCTGTTCAAGTGCGGGTTCAATCTGACCACTGCCAAATAGCACTATGTCGACTCGCAAAATGAGATTAGGATTGGAATATGTTTGTACAAACATCTTTCTAATCTAGCAAGTGTTAAAACGATTCAGAGCACTTTTGGAAATGTGGTTTGGACGTCCATATCACGTAATCAAGTCATTGATTACCGAATCTATTATGACAAAATCTCCTGATATAAACAAGGCGGAATCTATTTACAGATAGTATGATGCGGTGTCAGCATTAGTGATTAATATTACAACTCTTAAGCAGCCAAAGTATTTCAACCACGTTGGACTACTTGAAGACCTCGTTTAAAAATTGCCAACTATAATGAAGATAGAGTGGGCCTGCTACCTGCTACGTTTATCATAATAAATATAAAATCAAAAATTTGCTCTTGTTTTCACAGTGGTTGGAAGAGGAAGCACAAGTAGTTAACCTCATTACAACTCCATATTTGAAGAGCACTCTAGAAAAAAAGGAAAGTCAAGAAATAGGACACCTAGTGCCTTCCAAACCGCTACCGAGAGGATGAAAAAGATGAGTGTTGAACAACACTGGAAGTTGGCCAAAAACAAGCATATTTGCTTCAGCTATTGGCAAACCGGCCATGCAGGTATGAAATACCATGACAGTCGGGCCTGCAATATTGATTATTGCTCTAGCAACCATCATCCAATGCTACATAGGACTGGAAAATCAGGAAAATCGAAGATAGCAACACCTCGTTCGGAAAAAGAAAGGAGAGTTGAAACTGTTGTCAACCAACATGATCCTTTAATCCAATCAATTGAAGTAGCTGCAGTAACTACACCTGGTCGAAATATGTCAGCAGCATCTGCTAGAGATTTACTGGCAATAACTCCTCTGGTGATTATTGGACTAACCTCGTCGAAGAAAATCTACGCACTGCGCTCTGGAATACGACGTAGTTGATCACATCGATGCAGATGTATCAGTGGAGTCTTTAAAGTTTACTGTATTTGGAGATACACGAATAGAAAGAAATTCTATGAAGCTAGAACTGGAAAATTAGTGGCTCATACCGGAATGCGAAATTTTTCAAGATTACTGCCCACACAGTGGACAAATTAGCGCTTCCAGCTAGGCTGTTCTACTCAGCAGAACTGAAGCGGAAATATTCATTCCTCAGAAACATGAGGGCTGCCAAAACGATGCATTATCCGAAGATGGTAATTGGAATAAATTCTGCTACGTTGTTTGCTGCGAGGGAAATTCTGGAAGCTAATGAGCCAATGCCGAGAAGGAGAAAGACTTGATCAACTGATGATCTCTGATGAAGATCAATTATTCAGTTTTAGCAATTTAAAGATGAATCTAGAATACTATTTTATATTGCAGATTTTTACGTAAACCCAAGATGTCAAATATGAATTTGCATTAAAAACTAAAGCTATTTATTCAATCAATTCTAAAAGTAAGTTTAATTATTGAGTTTTAACATTCTAAAGTATGAATCTAAAATGCTAATTTATATTGCAGATTTTAATATAAACCCAAGATGTCTAATACGATATTGCAATACAAAATAATGCTATCATCTTTTCCAATCAATTCTAAATTAAGGAAGGAAAATATAAATTATAGATAACTTTTTCAAAAATTCTTATCTTTTAAAAATCTTACAACACCTTAACAGGTAAATAAAAACAATGAGATTAGTTAAAAAGTGCATTTAACGTACAACTATAATTTTTAACATGTTATACTTGTAAATGTATATTTTATTACAAATGTTAAATTATTTATAAACAATGTAAATAACTGAAGAAGACAATTTAATTGTCGAAATATATTGTTCCACTGTACAATTTTAACTTCGTTGATGTCAACAGGATGTCAACACTATTAGCTGCTTTTGTTTTTTAATCTCAAATCAGCTTTACATAAAATTATATATTTTCAATAAAACGAAGGATATATATTTGAAAGCAAAAAATGCACACTTTGTTAGTTTTTAATTATGAGCAAAATTACGTATTCAGTTTTTGCAGTTGCAGCTACCTAATTATACAGATACGCTAAAATAGAAATTTTAAAATTCTAGGTATACTGGGTGAGTCATTTTAATCTTTGGAAACGTTTATCCAGTGAGGGAAGCAAGATGGTGAAAATACCTCGGAACAAAATTGTTCGTGGTGAAGGGGGACAACTTTTGGCACCAAAATCCACTCCCCCATCGTACTCCCCTCGTACTCCCCCTCGCGGAGGGGGGTCAATTTTCAAATTTCAAATGAAACCCCCCATTTTTTTCCATGGATTCGGGTTCCTGATAAAAACAAATGAAATTTTTGTCTGAACAATTTTTTCATGAAAATGCTTTCTTCGGCCAGTTTTAGCGCATCGCACAATCCACCCTTGGCGTTACCCAGGAACAACGACGTGGGCGCGGTGGGATTTTGTTCCCATTGGGGTGCTTTTTTCGCGTGAGTCCCCTTGCCTCTCACGTACGAGGAGCGAATCCGAGTAGCGTGTGCAGCAATGCCGCGTAGGGTATTGTTGAGTACCGTCGAGCATTTTCAAAGGCGATTGCATTGATGTATTCAGAATAACGGTGGAAGTTTCGAGCAATTGCTCAACGCGTAGGTGTGCAATTCATTATTTCGTGAGAGGCAAGGGGACTCACACGAAAAAATCACCCCGTACGTGAGAGGCAAGGGGACTCACACGATAAAAGCACCCCGACGGGAACAAAATCCCACACGCCCACGTCGTTGTTCCTGGGGTAACGCCAAGGGTGGATTGTGAGATGCGCTAAAACTGACCGAAGAAAGCATTTTCATGAAAATTGTTCGGACAAAAATTTCAATTTTTTTTATAAGGAACCCGAATCCATGGAAAAAAATGGGGGGGTTCTATTTGAAATTGAAAGTTAACTCCCCTCCGCGGGTGGGAGTCTCAGGGGAGAGTGGATTTTGGTGTCGAAAGTTATCCCCCTTCAGCCCGAACAATTTTGTCCCGGGGTATTTTTTACCATCTTGCTTCCTCACTGGATAAACGCTTCCAAAGATTAAAATGACTCGCCCAGTATAGTCTTTTTAGTCATACTCTACCAAGCTGCTTAGATAGATTAGAAATTTTAAGATATATAGCTCTCGGACACTCTACTAGCTTCAAAAATGGGAAATGTAGGAGTTAACCATAAGGTTTTAGTAAAAAGGATAACAAACAATAGGCCGGTGAAGCTGCAAGGAGTTTCACGTCCTACTTTTATTAGAAAGGTATTCACCAATAATTAGCAAAAATATCAAAACAAGAAAAGAAATTCGGAAGATGCAGAGCACACAAGTGTCAACAAAAAGAATATTCAGAGTAAATATAATTTATTTGTTACTCACTTGTAAACATCAATTTATCAAACACTGTATTAAGCAAGAAAGTTTATTTTAACAAGTTACTAACTTGTAAAATCTTTACAAGTTAACTGTCAGTTTTACAAGCGTGCTCATAGATAAATGATAGCGTGCAAAGCCAGAGTTGTCTTCCTTAGTATGTGTCATATTGATGAATTTAGTTGCTTGCTAGTTTGACATTTTGAATAAATGGTAAATGTCTAGTTATTTACAAGTGAGGAACAAATAAAATATTCAACAATACACGCAAGGTAACAGATTTTACTGGCTCAAGAAGATGACTGGCTCGCCTGCGGCTCGCCAGTCATATCCTTCTATTCGCCAGTAAAAACCTCTTATCAAGCTAGTAGGTAATGTTATAGTATTTAACATTACTTACCTGAGTACTTACTGTATCACCTCCAAGTATGCCATAAAGAACACCACACAATGTATACCACAACACCCTCATAGTGTCATATGTAGAGACAAATTTTGCTTTACAATAAAAGGTGGAATGGTAGACAAGATCAGTACTAGCATTTTATATTGTCATTGAACGTAATTTGTTTATAGTGTTATTGGATGGTATCATCTTTAAATTCGGCTTATCCGTTTTTTGATGACCTTAAACCGGAAGTATACAAAATCGTAATGATTAGAAACCTTATCCACATTTGAATCTTCATTCAGGTTTACAGAACTCAAAAAAAAATTCTATAATTACATTTAACTTAGCTAAATTACCGTCCATCTCTGACATTAAAGTTTTGTTTCAACTAAGTTCCATATCAGGAAAAGATTAATGAAATTTCTGCTCGCCATTATTCACTAATACGGTTATGCCCGGTTTGAAACAGGATAATGGTTACTTGTTACTCAAAAGTCTTTAAGCTTGAATGCTAATTTTTGTGAATACTAAATAAAACTAGCTAAAGCTGAATAAAACTGCTACGTACGGCTTTATTTTTTTTTAAATTTTAAATTATACTTTGTTTTAAAATTGTACCCGTATTACTTTTCGAATGAAAATATAAAAAAATAATTAAAAATTGTTCTGACATATGATGCAAAGTTGGTCAGCAAGTGCTTCCGTTAAAAACTCTCTGGGTTTTGTTATACCAGGTCATGTTCACTTTAAGAGCCTTCAAATTTTGGATTCTAGCTCGTAATCCCTGCATGATTCAATTTTGAATGGTACTCGTGTGAATGATCCTGACGATTTGCTAAAAGTAAAATGTCTAGATAATAACGCAACAGTTTCATGTGTACTTTAATAAAATCATCTTGCAACTAGTTGTCGGTATACTTTCGTCTAATATTTAGACGGAAAGTGTGTGTAAATAAAGAACCTAGCGATTTGTAAAAAGATGAAAACCCAAATAACCATCATGATACGTAACGTGAAGATAATATCCTTTTATGTGTAAGTACTGTAGTGATCAGAAGTATTTGCACATGGCACTCACAAATGAATTGTTCTTAGAGAAGTTAATACCGTTAGCTAAAATATCAAACCAAGTCACGCATATGTAAGTCTTTCGTAAGCAAAAGAACATTTAGTTCTTAATCAGAGCGTTCTAGTTGAATAAAAAATAATACATTCGTGGATAAATATTACTTTTATGTACGACCAAGCGGAATTGGTCACTTTATACCCTATGTTTAATGGCGTAATGTGTCACCTTACAGCTGAAGGGCCATAAAATACTTTACAGTATTTTGAATCGTAAACGTCTGTTTACTGAACTCTGTCTCTAGGGGTAAAAAGCATCTTTCTAAGCCTGTCAAGAATTACAGCGGTCTGCTTTCATCAATAACACACTAACTTGGGTATGTTGGTACGGTATCGATGATAAAGAGTTCGTTATAATCATATATCTAATACTTACTATATTGCTAGCGGCTATGAGTGGGAAACTGGCCGATGAAGTGAGACACACAACCAACTCCTTAATGTATACGGTGAGCTGTGCGCAAGCGCGGCGGCGTCGTCCGCCCAATGGGGAAGTGGTCCCGCCCAATGGGGAAGTGGTCAAGTTTAAAATTCGCTTCTAAAGGCGGAGTTCGAATTCCCACGCATGCGCACGAGACGCGTTATACTCTAAGTGAGACTATGTCGGCGCCGTAATGTTTTCTAGCGTTCCGAGGCCCTACTAGCAATATATGTGTATTATATATATGGTTATAATA
>CALNHX010010091.1:0-43406 GCA_940337035.1 Agriotes lineatus
CTACAAACGCTTTTTGAACCGTTTGAATTAGGTTGAATATGATAGGAAATGAGAAAAAATTAAAATGTACAAAATAATTCAAATGGTTTTTCAGTGTTTCCTACAGCTTGAAAATTATATAAAAGAGTATTAATAGCATCTACAAACGCTTTTTGAACCGTTTGAATTATTTTGAATATGATACGAAATCAAAGAAAATTAAAATGTACAAAATAATTCAAATGGTTTTTCAGTGTTTCCTACAGTTTAAAAATTTTATAAAAGAGTATTAATAGCATCTACAAACGCTTTTTAAACCGTTTGAATTAGTTTGAATAAGATACGAAGTCAAAGAAAATTAAAATGTACAAAATAATTCAAATGGTTTTTCAGTGTTTCCTACAGTTTAAAAATTTTAGAAAAGAGTATTAATAGCATCTACAAACGCTTTTTAAACCGTTTGAATTAGTTTGAATATGATACGAAATCAAAGCAAATTAAAATGTACAAAATAATTCAAATTATTTTTCAGTGTTTCCTACAGCTTGAAAATTATATAAAAGAGTATTAATAGCATCTACAAACGCTTTTTGAACCGTTTGAATTAGGTTGAATATGATAGAAAATGAGAAAAAATTAAAATGTACAAAATAATTCAAATGGTTTTTCAGTGTTTCCTACAGCTTGAAAATTATATAAAAGAGTATTAATAGCATCTACAAACGCTTTTTCAACCGTTTGAATTAGTTTGAATATGATACGAAAACAAAGAAACTTAAAATGTACAAAATAATTCAAATGGTTTTTCAGTGTTTCCTACTGCTTGAAAATTATATAAAAGAGTATTAATAGCATCTACAAACGCTTTTTGAACCGTTTGAATTAGTTTGAATATGATACGAAATCAAAGCAAATTAAAATGTACAAAATAATTTAAATTGTTTTTCAGTGTTTCCTACAGCTTGAAAATTATATAAAAGAGTATTAATAGTATCTACAAACGCTTTTTGAACCGTTTGAATTAGGTTGAATATGATAGGAAATGAGAAAAAATTAAAATGTACAAAATAATTCAAATGGTTTTTCAGTGTTTCCTACAGCTTGAAAATTATATAAAAGAGTATTAATAGCATCTACAACCGCTTTTTCAACCGTTTGAATTAGTTTGAATATGATACGAAACCAAAGCAAATTAAAATGTACAAAATAATTCAAATTATTTTTCAGTGTTTCCTACAGCTTGAAAATTATATAAGAGTATTAATACCATCTACAAACGCTCTTTGAACCGTTTGAATTAGTTTGAATATGATACGAAATCAAAGCAAATTAAAATGTACAAGCAATTCAAATTATTTTTCAGTGTTTCCTACAGCTTGAAAATTATATAAAAGAGTATTAATAGTATCTACAAACGCTTTTTGAACCGTTTGGATTAGGTTGAATATGATAGGAAATGAGAAAAAATTAAAATGTACAAAATAATTCAAATGGTTTTTCAGTGTTTCCTACAGCTTGAAAATTATATAAAAGAGTATTAATAGCATCTACAAACGCTTTTTCAACCGTTTGAATTAGTTTGAATATGATACGAAAACAAAGAAAATTAAAATGTACAAAATAATTCAAATGGTTTTTCAGTGTTTCCAACTGCTTGAAAATTATATAAAAGAGTATTAATAGCATCTACAAACGCTTTTTGAACAGTTTGAATTAGTTTGAATATGATACGAAATCAAAGAAAATTAAAATGTACAAAATAATTCAAATGGTTTTTCAGTGTTTCCTACAGTTTAAAAATTTTATAAAAGAGTATTAATAGCATCTACAAACGCTTTTTAAACCGTTTGAATTAGTTTGAATAAGATACGAAGTCAAAGAAAATTAAAATGTACAAAATAATTCAAATGGTTTTTCAGTGTTTCCTACAGTTTAAAAATTTTATAAAAGAGTATTAATAGCATCTACAAACGCTTTTTAAACCGTTTGAATTAGTTTGAATATGATACGAAATCAAAGCAAATTAAAATGTACAAAATAATTCAAATTATTTTTCAGTGTTTCCTACAGCTTGAAAATTATATAAAAGAGTAATAATAGCATCTACAAACGCTTTTTGAACCGTTTGAATTAGTTTGAATATGATACGAAATCAAAGCAAATTAAAATGTACAAAACAATTCAAATTATTTTTCAGTGTTTCCTACAGCTTGAAAATTATATAAAGGAGTATTAATAGCATCTACAAACGCTTTTTGAACCGTTTGAATTAGTTTGAATATGATACGAAATCAAAGCAAATGAAAATGTACAAAATAATTCAAATGGTTTTTCAGTGTTTCCTACAGCTTGAAATTTATATAAAAGAGTATTAATAGCATCTACAAACACTTTTTGAAACGTTTGAATTAGTTTGAATATGATACGAAATGAGAGAAAATTAAAATGTACAAAAGAATTCTAATGGTCTTGCAGTGTTTCCTACAGCTTGAAAATTATATGAAAAAGTATTAATAGCATCTACAAACGCTTTTTGAACCGTTTGAATTAGTTTGAATATGATACGAAATAAAAGCAAATTAAAATGTACAAAATAATTCAAATGGTTTTTCAGTGTTTCCTACAGCTTGAAATTTATATAAAAGAGTCTTAATAGCATCTACAAACACTTTTTGAACCGTTTGAATTAGTTTGAATATGATGCGAAATCAAAGAAAATTAAAATGTACAAAATAATTCTAATGGTCTTGCAGTGTTTCCTACAGCTTGAAAATTATATAAAAATGTATTAATAGCATCTACAAACGCTTTTTGAACCGTTTGAATTAGGTTGAATATGATAGGAAAAGAGAAAAAATTAAAATGTACAAAATAATTCAAATGGTTTTTCAGTGTTTCCTACAGCTTGAAAATTATATAAAAGAGTATTAATAGCATCTACAAACGCTTTTTCAACCGTTTGAATTAGTTTGAATATGATACGAAATCAAAGCAAATTAAAATGTACAAAATAATTCAAATTATTTTTCAGTGTTTCCTACAGCTTGAAAATTATATAAGAGTATTAATAGCATCTACAAACGCTTTTTGAACCGTTTGATTTAGTTTGAATATGATACGAAATCAAAGCAAATTAAAATGTACAAAACAATTCAAATTATTTTTCAGTGTTTCCTACAGCTTGAAAATTATATAAAAGAGTATTAATAGTATCTACAAATGCTTTTTGAACCGTTTGAATTAGGTTGAATATGATAGGAAATGAGAAAAAATTAAAATGTACAAAATAATTCAAATGGTTTTTCAGTGTTTCCTACAGCTTGAAAATTATATAAAAGAGTATTAATAGCATCTACAAACGCTTTTTCAACCGTTTGAATTAGTTTGAATATGATACGAAAACAAAGAAAATTAAAATGTACAAAATAATTCAAATAGTTTTTCAGTGTTTCCTACTGCTTGAAAATTATATAAAAGAGTATTAATAGCATCTACAAACGCTTTTTGAACCGTTTGAATTAGTTTGAATATGATACGAAATCAAAGAAAATTAAAATGTACAAAATAATTTAAATTGTTTTTCAGTGTTTCCTACAGCTTGAAAATTATATAAAATAGTATTAATAGTATCTACAAACGCTTTTTGAACCGTTTGAATTAGGTTGAATATGATAGGAAATGAGAAAAAATTAAAATGTACAAAATAATTCAAATGGTTTTTCAGTGTTTCCTACAGCTTGAAAATTATATAAAAGAGTATTAATAGCATCTACAAACGCTTTTTCAACCGTTTCAATTAGTTTGAATATGATACGAAAACAAAGCAAATTAAAATGTACAAAATAATGCAAATTATTTTTCAGTGTTTTCTACAGTTTGAAAATTATATAAAAGAGTATTAATAGTATCTACAAACGCTTTTTGAACCGTTTGAATTAGGTTGAATATGATAGGAAATGAGAAAAAATTAAAATGTACAAAATAATTCAAATTATTTTTCAGTGTTTTCTACAGCTTGAAAATTATATAAAAGAGTATTAATAGTATCTACAAACGCTTTTTGAACCGTTTGAATTAGGTTGAATATGATAGGAAATGAGAAAAAATTAAAATGTACAAAATAATTCAAATTATTTTTCAGTGTTTTCTACAGCTTGAAAATTATATAAAAGAGTATTAATAGTATCTACAAACGCTTTTTGAACCGTTTGAATTAGGTTGAATATGATAGGAAATGAGAAAAAATTAAAATGTACAAAATAATTCAAATTATTTTTCAGTGTTTTCTACAGCTTGAAAATTATATAAAAGAGTATTAATAGTATCTACAAACGCTTTTTGAACCGTTTGAATTAGGTTGAATATGATAGGAAATGAGAAAAAATTAAAATGTACAAAATAATTCAAATTATTTTTCAGTGTTTTCTACAGCTTGAAAATTATATAAAAGAGTATTAATAGTATCTACAAACGCTTTTTGAACCGTTTGAATTAGGTTGAATATGATAGGAAATGAGAAAAAATTAAAATGTACAAAATAATTCAAATTATTTTTCAGTGTTTTCTACAGCTTGAAAATTATATAAAAGAGTATTAATAGTATCTACAAACGCTTTTTGAACCGTTTGAATTAGGTTGAATATGATAGGAAATGAGAAAAAATTAAAATGTACAAAATAATTCAAATGGTTTTTCAGTGTTTCCTACAGCTTGAAAATTATATAAGAGTATTAATAGCATCTACAAACGCTTTTTGAACCGTTTGAATTAGTTTGAATATGATACGAAATCAAAGCAAATTAAAATGTACAAAACAATTCAAATTATTTTTCAGTGTTTTCTACAGCTTGAAAATTATATAAAAGAATATTAATAGTATCTACAAACGCTTTTTGAACCGTTTGAATTAGGTTGAATATGATAGGAAATGAGAAAAAATTAAAATGTACAAAATAATTCAAATGGTTTTTCAGTGTTTCCTACAGCTTGAAAATTATATAAGAGTATTAATAGCATCTACAAACGCTTTTTGAACCGTTTGAATTAGTTTGAATATGATACGAAATCAAAGCAAATTAAAATGTACAAAGCAATTCAAATTATTTTTCAATGTTTCCTACAGCTTGAAAATTATATAAAAGAGTATTAATAGTATCTACAAACGCTTTTTGAACCGTTTGAATTAGGTTGAATATGATAGGAAATGAGAAAAAATTAAAATGTACAAAATAATTAAAATGGTTTTTCAGTGTTTCCTACAGCTTGAAAATTATATAAAAGAGTATTAATAGCATCTACAAACGCTTTTTCAACCGTTTGAATTAGTTTGAATATGATACGAAATCAAAGCAAATTAAAATGTACAAAATAATTCAAATTATTTTTCAGTGTTTCCTACAGCTTGAAAATTATATAAGAGTATTAATAGCATCTACAAACGCTTTTTGAACCGTTTGATTTAGTTTGAATATGATACGAAATCAAAGCAAATTAAAATGTACAAAACAATTCAAATTATTTTTCAGTGTTTCCTACAGCTTGAAAATTATATAAAAAAGTATTAATAGTATCTACAAATGCTTTTTGAACCGTTTGAATTAGGTTGAATATGATAGGAAATGAGAAAAAATTAAAATGTACAAAATAATTCAAATGGTTTTTCAGTGTTTCCTACAGCTTGAAAATTATATAAAAGAGTATTAATAGCATCTACAAACGCTTTTTCAACCGTTTGAATTAGTTTGAATATGATACGAAAACAAAGAAAATTAAAATGTACAAAATAATTCAAATAGTTTTTCAGTGTTTCCTACTGCTTGAAAATTATATAAAAGAGTATTAATAGCATCTACAAACGCTTTTTGAACCGTTTGAATTAGTTTGAATATGATACGAAATCAAAGAAAATTAAAATGTACAAAATAATTTAAATTGTTTTTCAGTGTTTCCTACAGCTTGAAAATTATATAAAATAGTATTAATAGTATCTACAAACGCTTTTTGAACCGTTTGAATTAGGTTGAATATGATAGGAAATGAGAAAAAATTAAAATGTACAAAATAATTCAAATGGTTTTTCAGTGTTTCCTACAGCTTGAAAATTATATAAAAGAGTATTAATAGCATCTACAAACGCTTTTTCAACCGTTTGAATTAGTTTGAATATGATACGAAATCAAAGCAAATTAAAATGTACAAAATAATGCAAATTATTTTTCAGTGTTTTCTACAGTTTGAAAATTATATAAAAGAGTATTAATAGTATCTACAAACGCTTTTTGAACCGTTTGAATTAGGTTGAATATGATAGGAAATGAGAAAAAATTAAAATGTACAAAATAATTCAAATTATTTTTCAGTGTTTTCTACAGCTTGAAAATTATATAGAAGAGTATTAATAGTATCTACAAACGCTTTTTGAACCGTTTGAATTAGGTTGAATATGATAGGAAATGAGAAAAAATTAAAATGTACAAAATAATTCAAATTATTTTTCAGTGTTTTCTACAGCTTGAAAATTATATAAAAGAGTATTAATAGTATCTACAAACGCTTTTTGAACCGTTTGAATTAGGTTGAATATGATAGGAAATGAGAAAAAATTAAAATGTACAAAATAATTCAAATTATTTTTCAGTGTTTTCTACAGCTTGAAAATTATATAAAAGAGTATTAATAGTATCTACAAACGCTTTTTGAACCGTTTGAATTAGGTTGAATATGATAGGAAATGAGAAAAAATTAAAATGTACAAAATAATTCAAATTATTTTTCAGTGTTTTCTACAGCTTGAAAATTATATAAAAGAGTATTAATAGTATCTACAAACGCTTTTTGAACCGTTTGAATTAGGTTGAATATGATAGGAAATGAGAAAAATTAAAATGTACAAAATAATTCAAATTATTTTTCAGTGTTTTCTACAGCTTGAAAATTATATAAAAGAGTATTAATAGTATCTACAAACGCTTTTTGAACCGTTTGAATTAGGTTGAATATGATAGGAAATGAGAAAAAATTAAAATGTACAAAATAATTCAAATGGTTTTTCAGTGTTTCCTACAGCTTGAAAATTATATAAGAGTATTAATAGCATCTACAAACGCTTTTTGAACCGTTTGAATTAGTTTGAATATGATACGAAATCAAAGCAAATTAAAATGTACAAAACAATTCAAATTATTTTTCAGTGTTTTCTACAGCTTGAAAATTATATAAAAGAATATTAATAGTATCTACAAACGCTTTTTGAACCGTTTGAATTAGGTTGAATATGATAGGAAATGAGAAAAAATTAAAATGTACAAAATAATTCAAATGGTTTTTCAGTGTTTCCTACAGCTTGAAAATTAAATAAGAGTATTAATAGCATCTACAAACGCTTTTTGAACCGTTTGAATTAGTTTGAATATGATACGAAATCAAAGCAAATTAAAATGTACAAAACAATTCAAATTATTTTTCAATGTTTCCTACAGCTTGAAAATTATATAAAAGAGTATTAATAGTATCTACAAACGCTTTTTGAACCGTTTGAATTAGGTTGAATATGATAGGAAATGAGAAAAAATTAAAATGTACAAAATAATTAAAATGGTTTTTCAGTGTTTCCTACAGCTTGAAAATTATATAAAAGAGTATTAATAGCATCTACAAACGCTTTTTCAACCGTTTGAATTAGTTTGAATATGATACGAAAACAAAGAAAATTAAAATGTACAAAATAATTCAAAAGGTTTTTCAGTGTTTCCTACTGCTTGAAAATTATATAAAAGAGTATTAATAGCATCTACAAACGCTTTTTGAACCGTTTGAATTAGTTTGAATATGATACGAAATCAAAGAAAATTAAAATGTACAAAATAATTTAAATTGTTTTTCAGTGTTTCCTACAGCTTGAAAATTATATAAAATAGTATTATTAGTATCTACAAACGCTTTTTGAACCGTTTGAATTAGGTTGAATATGATAGGAAATGAGAAAAAATTAAAATGTACAAAATAATTAAAATGGTTTTTCAGTGTTTCCTACAGCTTGAAAATTATATAAAAGAGTATTAATAGCATCTACAAACGCTTTTTCAACCGTTTGAATTAGTTTGAATATGATACGAAATCAAAGCAAATTAAAATGTACAAAATAATTCAAATTATTTTTCAGTGTTTTCTACAGCTTGAAAATTATATAAAAGAGTATTAATAGTATCTACGAACGCTTTTTGGACCGTTTGAATTAGTTTGAATATGATAGGAAATGAGAAAAAATTAAAATGTACAAAATAATTCAAATTATTTTTCAGTGTTTTCTACAGCTTGAAAATTATATAAAAGAGTATTAATAGTATCTACAAACGCTTTTTGAACCGTTTGAATTAGGTTGAATATGATAGGAAATGAGAAAAAATTAAAATGTACAAAATAATTCAAATTATTTTTCAGTGTTTTCTACAGCTTGAAAATTATATAAAAGAGTATTAATAGTATCTACAAACGCTTTTTGAACCGTTTGAATTAGGTTGAATATGATAGGAAATGAGAAAAAATTAAAATGTACAAAATAATTCAAATTATTTTTCAGTGTTTTCTACAGCTTGAAAATTATATAAAAGAGTATTAATAGTATCTACAAACGCTTTTTGAACCGTTTGAATTAGGTTGAATATGATAGGAAATGAGAAAAAATTAAAATGTACAAAATAATTCAAATTATTTTTTAGTGTTTTCTACAGCTTGAAAATTATATAAAAGAGTATTAATAGTATCTACAAACGCTTTTTGAACCGTTTGAATTAGGTTGAATATGATAGGAAATGAGAAAAAATTAAAATGTACAAAATAATTCAAATTATTTTTCAGTGTTTTCTACAGCTTGAAAATTATATAAAAGAGTATTAATAGTATCTACAAACGCTTTTTGAACCGTTTGAATTAGGTTGAATATGATAGGAAATGAGAAAAAATTAAAATGTACAAAATAATTCAAATGGTTTTTCAGTGTTTCCTACAGCTTGAAAATTATATAAGAGTATTAATAGCATCTACAAACGCTTTTTGAACCGTTTGAATTAGTTTGAATATGATACGAAATCTAAGCAAATTAAAATGTACAAAACAATTCAAATTATTTTTCAGTGTTTTCTACAGCTTGAAAATTATATAAAAGAATATTAATAGTATCTACAAACGCTTTTTGAACCGTTTGAATTAGGTTGAATATGATAGGAAATGAGAAAAAATTAAAATGTACAAAATAATTCAAATAGTTTTTCAGTGTTTCCTACAGCTTGAAAATTATATAAAAGAGTATTAATAGCATCTACAAACGCTTTTTCAACCGTTTGAATTAGTTTGAATATGATACGAAAACAAAGAAAATTAAAATGTACAAAATAATTCAAATGGTTTTTCAGTGTTTCCTACTGCTTGAAAATTATATAAAAGAGTATTAATAGCATCTACAAACGCTTTTTGAACCGTTTGAATTAGTTTGAATATGATACGAAATCAAAGAAAATTAAAATGTACAAAATAATTCAAATGGTTTTTCAGTGTTTCCTACAGTTTAAAAATTTTATAAAAGAGTATTAATAGCATCTACAAACGCTTTTTAAACCGTTTGAATTAGTTTGAATAAGATACGAAGTTAAAGAAAATTAAAATGTACAAAATAATTCAAATGGTTTTTCAGTGTTTCCTACAGTTTAAAAATTTTATAAAAGAGTATTAATAGCATCTACAAACGCTTTTTAAACCGTTTGAATTAGTTTGAATATGATACGAAATCAAAGCAAATTAAAATGTACAAAATAATTCAAATTATTTTTCAGTGTTTCCTACAGCTTGAAAATTATATAAAAGAGTATTAATAGCATCTACAAACGCTTTTTGAACCGTTTGAATTAGGTTGAATATGATAGAAAATGAGAAAAAATTAAAATGTACAAAATAATTCAAATGGTTTTTCAGTGTTTCCTACAGCTTGAAAATTATATAAAAGAGTATTAGTAGAATCTACAAACGCTTTTTCAACCGTTTGATTAGTTTGAATATGATACGAAAACAAAGAAAATTAAAATGTACAAAATAATTCAAATGGTTTTTCAGTGTTTCCTACTGCTTGAAAATTATATAAAAGAGTATTAATAGCATCTACAAACGCTTTTTGAACCGTTTGAATTAGTTTGAATATGATACGAAATCAAAGAAAATTAAAATGTACAAAATAATTTAAATTGTTTTTCAGTGTTTCCTACAGCTTGAAAATTATATAAAAGAGTATTAATAGTATCTACAAACGCTTTTTGAACCGTTTGAATTAGGTTGAATATGATAGGAAATGAGAAAAAATTAAAATGTACAAAATAATTCAAATGGTTTTTCAGTGTTTCCTACAGCTTGAAAATTATATAAAAGAGTATTAATAGCATCTACAAACGCTTTTTCAACCGTTTGAATTAGTTTGAATATGATACGAAATCAAAGCAAATTAAAATGTACAAAATAATGCAAATTATTTTTCAGTGTTTTCTACAGTTTGAAAATTATATAAAAGAGTATTAATAGTATCTACAAACGCTTTTTGAACCGTTTGAATTAGGTTGTATATGATAGGAAATGAGAAAAAATTAAAATGTACAAAATAATTCAAATTATTTTTCAGTGTTTTCTACAGCTTGAAAATTATATAGAAGAGTATTAATAGTATCTACAAACGCTTTTTGAACCGTTTGAATTAGGTTGAATATGATAGG
Organism: Agriotes lineatus; assembly: GCA_940337035.1. Classification (NCBI taxonomy): domain Eukaryota; kingdom Metazoa; phylum Arthropoda; class Insecta; order Coleoptera; family Elateridae; genus Agriotes; species Agriotes lineatus. Next base: position 10,731 of record CALNHX010010091.1, read on the forward strand.
AAATGAGAAAAAATTAAAATGTACAAAATAATTCAAATTATTTTTCAGTGTTTTCTACAGCTTGAAAATTATATAAAAGAGTATTAATAGTATCTACAAACGCTTTTTGAACCGTTTGAATTAGGTTGAATATGATAGGAAATGAGAAAAAATTAAAATGTACAAAATAATTCAAATTATTTTTCAGTGTTTTCTACAGCTTGAAAATTATATAAAAGAGTATTAATAGTATCTACAAACGCTTTTTGAACCGTTTGAATTAGGTTGAATATGATAGGAAATGAGAAAAAATTAAAATGTACAAAATAATTCAAATTATTTTTCAGTGTTTTCTACAGCTTGAAAATTATATAAAAGAGTATTAATAGTATCTACAAACGCTTTTTGAACCGTTTGAATTAGGTTGAATATGATAGGAAATGAGAAAAAATTAAAATGTACAAAATAATTCAAATTATTTTTCAGTGTTTTCTACAGCTTGAAAATTATATAAAAGAGTATTAATAGTATCTACAAACGCTTTTTGAACCGTTTGAATTAGGTTGAATATGATAGGAAATGAGAAAAAATTAAAATGTACAAAATAATTCAAATGGTTTTTCAGTGTTTCCTACAGCTTGAAAATTATATAAGAGTATTAATAGCATCTACAAACGCTTTTTGAACCGTTTGAATTAGTTTGAATATGATACGAAATCAAAGCAAATTAAAATGTACAAAACAATTCAAATTATTTTTCAGTGTTTTCTACAGCTTGAAAATTATATAAAAGAAAATTAATAGTATCTACAAACGCTTTTTGAACCGTTTGAATTAGGTTGAATATGATAGGAAATGAGAAAAAATTAAAATGTACAAAATAATTCAAATGGTTTTTCAGTGTTTCCTACAGCTTGAAAATTAAATAAGAGTATTAATAGCATCTACAAACGCTTTTTGAACCGTTTGAATTAGTTTGAATATGATACGAAATCAAAGCAAATTAAAATGTACAAAACAATTCAAATTATTTTTCAATGTTTCCTACAGCTTGAAAATTATATAAAAGAGTATTAATAGTATCTACAAACGCTTTTTGAACCGTTTGAATTAGGTTGAATATGATAGGAAATGAGAAAAAATTAAAATGTACAAAATAATTAAAATGGTTTTTCAGTGTTTCCTACAGCTTGAAAATTATATAAAAGAGTATTAATAGCATCTACAAACGCTTTTTCAACCGTTTGAATTAGTTTGAATATGATACGAAAACAAAGAAAATTAAAATGTACAAAATAATTCAAAAGGTTTTTCAGTGTTTCCTACTGCTTGAAAATTATATAAAAGAGTATTAATAGCATCTACAAACGCTTTTTGAACCGTTTGAATTAGTTTGAATATGATACGAAATCAAAGAAAATTAAAATGTACAAAATAATTTAAATTGTTTTTCAGTGTTTCCTACTGCTTGAAAATTATATAAAATAGTATTATTAGTATCTACAAACGCTTTTTGAACCGTTTGAATTAGGTTGAATATGATAGGAAATGAGAAAAAATTAAAATGTACAAAATAATTAAAATGGTTTTTCAGTGTTTCCTACAGCTTGAAAATTATATAAAAGAGTATTAATAGCATCTACAAACGCTTTTTCAACCGTTTGAATTAGTTTGAATATGATACGAAATCAAAGCAAATTAAAATGTACAAAATAATTCAAATTATTTTTCAGTGTTTTCTACAGCTTGAAAATTATATAAAAGAGTATTAATAGTATCTACGAACGCTTTTTGGACCGTTTGAATTAGTTTGAATATGATAGGAAATGAGAAAAAATTAAAATGTACAAAATAATTCAAATTATTTTTCAGTGTTTTCTACAGCTTGAAAATTATATAAAAGAGTATTAATAGTATCTACAAACGCTTTTTGAACCGTTTGAATTAGGTTGAATATGATAGGAAATGAGAAAAAATTAAAATGTACAAAATAATTCAAATTATTTTTCAGTGTTTTCTACAGCTTGAAAATTATATAAAAGAGTATTAATAGTATCTACAAACGCTTTTTGAACCGTTTGAATTAGTTTGAATATGATAGGAAATGAGAAAAAATTAAAATGTACAAAATAATTCAAATTATTTTTCAGTGTTTTCTACAGCTTGAAAATTATATAAAAGAGTATTAATAGTATCTACAAACGCTTTTTGAACCGTTTGAATTAGGTTGAATATGATAGGAAATGAGAAAAAATTAAAATGTACAAAATAATTCAAATTATTTTTTAGTGTTTTCTACAGCTTGAAAATTATATAAAAGAGTATTAATAGTATCTACAAACGCTTTTTGAACCGTTTGAATTAGGTTGAATATGATAGGAAATGAGAAAAAATTAAAATGTACAAAATAATTCAAATTATTTTTCAGTGTTTTCTACAGCTTGAAAATTATATAAAAGAGTATTAATAGTATCTACAAACGCTTTTTGAACCGTTTGAATTAGGTTGAATATGATAGGAAATGAGAAAAAATTAAAATGTACAAAATAATTCAAATGGTTTTTCAGTGTTTCCTACAGCTTGAAAATTATATAAGAGTATTAATAGCATCTACAAACGCTTTTTGAACCGTTTGAATTAGTTTGAATATGATACGAAATCAAAGCAAATTAAAATGTACAAAACAATTCAAATTATTTTTCAGTGTTTTCTACAGCTTGAAAATTATATAAAAGAATATTAATAGTATCTACAAACGCTTTTTGAACCGTTTGAATTAGGTTGAATATGATAGGAAATGTGAAAAAATTAAAATGTACAAAATAATTCAAATAGTTTTTCAGTGTTTCCTACAGCTTGAAAATTATATAAAAGAGTATTAATAGCATCTACAAACGCTTTTTCAACCGTTTGAATTAGTTTGAATATGATACGAAAACAAAGAAAATTAAAATGTACAAAATAATTCAAATGGTTTTTCAGTGTTTCCTACTGCTTGAAAATTATATAAAAGAGTATTAATAGCATCTACAAACGCTTTTTGAACCGTTTGAATTAGTTTGAATATGATACGAAATCAAAGAAAATTAAAATGTACAAAATAATTCAAATGGTTTTTCAGTGTTTCCTACAGTTTAAAAATTTTATAAAAGAGTATTAATAGCATCTACAAACGCTTTTTAAACCGTTTGAATTAGTTTGAATAAGATACGAAGTCAAAGAAAATTAAAATGTACAAAATAATTCAAATGGTTTTTCAGTGTTTCCTACAGTTTAAACATTTTATAAAAGAGTATTAATAGCATCTACAAACGCTTTTTAAACCGTTTGAATTAGTTTGAATATGATACGAAATCAAAGCAAATTAAAATGTACAAAATAATTCAAATTATTTTTCAGTGTTTCCTACAGCTTGAAAATTATATAAAAGAGTATTAATAGCATCTACAAACGCTTTTTGAACCGTTTGAATTAGGTTGAATATGATAGAAAATGAGAAAAAATTAAAATGTACAAAATAATTCAAATGGTTTTTCAGTGTTTCCTACAGCTTGAAAATTATATAAAAGAGTATTAGTAGAATCTACAAACGCTTTTTCAACCGTTTGATTAGTTTGAATATGATACGAAAACAAAGAAAATTAAAATGTACAAAATAATTCAAAAGGTTTTTCAGTGTTTCCTACTGCTTGAAAATTATATAAAAGAGTATTAATAGCATCTACAAACGCTTTTTGAACCGTTTGAATTAGTTTGAATATGATACGAAATCAAAGAAAATTAAAATGTACAAAATAATTTAAATTGTTTTTCAGTGTTTCCTACAGCTTGAAAATTATATAAAAGAGTATTAATAGTATCTACAAACGCTTTTTGAACCGTTTGAATTAGGTTGAATATGATAGGAAATGAGAAAAAATTAAAATGTACAAAATAATTCAAATGGTTTTTCAGTGTTTCCTACAGCTTGAAAATTATATAAAAGAGTATTAATAGCATCTACAAACGCTTTTTCAACCGTTTGAATTAGTTTGAATATGATACGAAATCAAAGCAAATTAAAATGTACAAAATAATTCAAATGGTTTTTCAGTGTTTCCTACAGTTTAAAAATTTTATAAAAGAGTATTAATAGCATCTACAAACGCTTTTTAAACCGTTTGAATTAGTTTGAATAAGATACGAAGTCAAAGAAAATTAAAATGTACAAAATAATTCAAATGGTTTTTCAGTGTTTCCTACAGTTTAAAAATTTTATAAAAGAGTATTAATAGCATCTACAAACGCTTTTTAAACCGTTTGAATTAGTTTGAATATCATACGAAATCAAAGCAAATTAAAATGTACAAAATAATTCAAATTATTTTTCAGTGTTTCCTACAGCTTGAAAATTATATAAAAGAGTATTAATAGCATCTACAAACGCTTTTTGAACCGTTTGAATTAGTTTGAATATGATACGAAATCAAAGCAAATTAAAATGTACAAAACAATTCAAATTATTTTTCAGTGTTTCCTACAGCTTGAAAATTATATAAAGGAGTATTAATAGCATCTACAAACGCTTTTTGAACCGTTTGAATTAGTTTGAATATGATACGAAATCAAAGCAAATGAAAATGTACAAAATAATTCAAATGGTTTTTCAGTGTTTCCTACAGCTTGAAATTTATATAAAAGAGTATTAATAGCATCTACAAACACTTTTTGAAACGTTTGAATTAGTTTGAATATGATACGAAATGAGAGAAAATTAAAATGTACAAAAGAATTCTAATGGTCTTGCAGTGTTTCCTACAGCTTGAAAATTATATGAAAAAGTATTAATAGCATCTACAAACGCTTTTTGAACCGTTTGAATTAGTTTGAATATGATACGAAATCAAAGCAAATTAAAATGTACAAAATAATTCAAATGGTTTTTCAGTGTTTCCTACAGCTTGAAATTTATATAAAAGAGTATTAATAGCATCTACAAACACTTTTTGAACCGTTTGAATTAGTTTGAATATGATGCGAAATCAAAGAAAATTAAAATGTACAAAATAATTCTAATGGTCTTGCAGTGTTTCCTACAGCTTGAAAATTATATAAAAGTGTATTAATAGCATCTACAAACGCTTTTTGAACCGTTTGAATTAGGTTGAATATGATAGGAAATGAAAAAAAATTAAAATGTACAAAATAATTCAAATGGTTTTTCAGTGTTTCCTACAGCTTGAAAATTATATAAAAGAGTATTAATAGCATCTACAAACGCTTTTTCAACCGTTTGAATTAGTTTGAATATGATACGAAAACAAAGAAAATTAAAATGTACAAAATAATTCAAATGGTTTTTCAGTGATTCCTACTGCTTGAAAATTATATAAAAGAGTATTAATAGCATCTACAAACGCCTTTTCAACCGTTTGAATTAGTTTGAATATGATACGAAATCAAAGCAAATTAAAATGTACAAAATAATTCAAATTATTTTTCAGTGTTTCCTACAGCTTGAAAATTATATAAGAGTATTAATAGCATCTACAAACGCTTTTTGAACCGTTTGAATTAGTTTGATTATGATACGAAATCAAAGCAAATTAAAATGTACAAAACAATTCAAATTATTTATCAGTGTTTCCTACAGCTTGAAAATTATATAAAAGAGTATTAATAGTATCTACAAACGCTTTTTGAACCGTTTGAATTAGGTTGAATATGATAGGAAATGAGAAAAAATTAAAATGTACAAAATAATTCAAATGGTTTTTCAGTGTTTCCTACAGCTTGAAAATTATATAAAAGAGTATTAATAGCATCTACAACGCTTTTTCAACCGTTTGAATTAGTTTGAATATGATACGAAAACAAAGAAAATTAAAATGTACAAAATAATTCAAATGGTTTTTCAGTGTTTCCTACTGCTTGAAAATTATATAAAAGAGTATTAATAGCATCTACAAACGCTTTTTGAACCGTTTGAATTAGTTTGAATATGATACGAAATCAAAGCAAATTAAAATGTACAAAATAATTCAAATGGTTTTTCAGTGTTTCCTACAGCTTGAAATTTATATAAAAGAGTATTAATAGCATCTACAAACACTTTTTGAACCGTTTGAATTAGTTTGAATATGATGCGAAATCAAAGAAAATTAAAATGTACAAAATAATTCTAATGGTCTTGCAGTGTTTCCTACAGCTTGAAAATTATATAAAAGTGTATTAATAGCATCTACAAACGCTTTTTGAACCGTTTTGAATTAGGTTGAATATGATAGGAAATGAGAAAAAATTAAAATGTACAAAATAATTCAAATGGTTTTTCAGTGTTTCCTAAAGCTTGAAAATTATATAAAAGAGTATTAATAGCATCTACAAACGCCTTTTCAACCGTTTGAATTAGTTTGAATATGATACGAAATCAAAGCAAATTAAAATGTACAAAATAATTCAAATTATTTTTCAGTGTTTCCTACAGCTTGAAAATTATATAAGAGTATTAATAGCATCTACAAACGCTTTTTGAACCGTTTGAATTAGTTTGATTATGATACGAAATCAAAGCAAATTAAAATGTACAAAACAATTCAAATTATTTATCAGTGTTTCCTACAGCTTGAAAATTATATAAAAGAGTATTAATAGTATCTACAAACGCTTTTTGAACCGTTTGAATTAGGTTGAATATGATAGGAAATGAGAAAAAATTAAAATGTACAAAATAATTCAAATGGTTTTTCAGTGTTTCCTACAGCTTGAAAATTATATAAAAGAGTATTAATAGCATCTACAAACGCTTTTTCAACCGTTTGAATTAGTTTGAATATGATACGAAAACAAAGAAAATTAAAATGTACAAAATAATTCAAATGGTTTTTCAGTGTTTCCTACTGCTTGAAAATTATATAAAAGAGTATTAATAGCATCTACAAACGCTTTTTGAACCGTTTGAATTAGTTTGAATATGATACGAAATCAAAGAAAATTAAAATGTACAAAATAATTTAAATTGTTTTTCAGTGTTTCCTACGAAATAAGAGACAGTTAAAATGTACAAAATAATTTTAAATGGCTTTGCGGTGTTTTCTGCAGCTTGAATATTACATAAAAACGTATTAATAGCATCTACAAAAGCTTCTTGACACGTTTGAATTAGTTTGAGTATGAAACGAAATAAGAGACAGTTAAAATGTACAAAATAATTTTAAATGGCTTTGCGGTGTTTTCTGCAGCTTGAATATTACATAAAAACGTATTAATAGCATCTACAAAAGCTTCTTGACACGTTTGAATTAGTTTGAGTATGAAACGAAATAAAAGACAGTTAAAATGTACTAAAATAATTTTAAATGGTTTTTCGGTGTTTCCTGCAGCTTGAATATTATATAAAAACGTTTTAATAGCATCTACAAAAGCTTCTTGACACGTTTGAATTAGTTTGAGTATGAAACGAAATAAGAGACAGTTAAAATGTACAAAATAACTTTAAATGGTTTTGCTGTGTTTCCTGCAGCTTGAATATTACATAAAAACGTATTAATAGCATCTACAAAAGCTTCTTGACACATTTGAATTAGTTTGAGTATGAAACGAAATAAGAGACAGTTAAAATGTACAAAATAATTTTAAATGGCTTTGCGGTGTTTTCTGCAGCTTGAATATTACATAAAAACGTATTAATAGCATCTACAAAAGCTTCTTGACACGTTTGAATTAGTTTGAGTATGAAACGAAATAAGAGACAGTTAAAATGTACAAAATAATTTTAAATGGGTTTGCGGTGTTTTCTGCAGCTTGAATATTACATAAAAACGTATTAGTAGCATCTACAAAAGCTTCTTGACACGTTTGAATTAGTTTGAATATGAAACGAAATAAGAGACAGTTAAAATGTACAAAACAATTTTAAATGGCTTTGCGGTGTTTTCTGCAGCTTGAATATTACATAAAAACGTATTAATAGCATCTACAAAAGCTTCTTGACACGTTTGAATTAGTTTGAGTATGAAACGAAATAAGAGACAGTTAAAATGTACAAAATTAACTTTAAATGGTTTTGCTGTGTTTCCTGCAGCTTGAATATTACATAAAAACGTATTAATAGCATCTACAAAAGCTTCTTGACACGTTTGAATTAGTTTGAGTATGAAACGAAATAAGAGACAGTTAAAATGTACAAAATAATTTTAAATGGCTTTGCGGTGTTTTCTGCAGCTTGAATATTACATAAAAACGTATTAATAGCATCTACAAAAGCTTCTTGACACGTTTGAATTAGTTTGAGTATGAAACGAAATAAGAGACAGTTAAAATGTACAAAATAAATTTAAATGGTTTTGCTGTGTTTCCTGCAGCTTGAATATTACATAAAAACGTATTAATAGCATCTACAAAAGCTTCTTGACACGTTTGAATTAGTTTGAGTATGAAACGAAATAAGAGACAGTTAAAATGTACAAAATAATTTTAAATGGCTTTGCGGTGTTTTCTGCAGCTTGAATATTACATAAAAACGTATTAATAGCATCTACAAAAACTTCTTGACACGTTTGAATTAGTTTGAGTATGAAACGAAATAAGAGACAGTTAAAATGTACTAAATAATTTTAAATGGCTTTGCGGTGTTTTCTGCAGCTTGAATATTACATAAAAACGTATTAATAGCATCTACAAAAGCTTCTTGACACGTTTGAATTAGTTTGAGTATGAAACGAAATAAGAGACAGTTAAAATGTACAAAATAATTTTAAATGGCTTTGCGGTGTTTTCTGCAGCTTGAATATTACATAAAAACGTATTAATAGCATCTACAAAAGCTTCTTGACACGTTTGAATTAGTTTGAGTATGAAACGAAATAAGAGACAGTTAAAATGTACAAAATAATTTTAAATGGCTTTGCGGTGTTTTCTGCAGCTTGAATATTACATAAAAACGTATTAATAGCATCTACAAAAGCTTCTTGACACGTTTGAATTAGTTTGAGTATGAAACGAGATAAGAGACAGTTAAAATGTACAAAATAACTTTAAATGGTTTTGCTGTGTTTTTGAATATTACATAAAAACGTATTAATAGCATCTACAAAAGCTTCTTGACACGTTTGAATTAGTTTGAGTATGAAACGAAATAAGAGACAGTTAAAATGTACAAAATAATTTTAAATGGCTTTGCGGTGTTTTCTGCAGCTTGAATATTACATAAAAACGTATTAATAGCATCTACAAAAGCTTCTTGACACGTTTGAATTAGTTTGAGTATGAAACGAAATAAGAGACAGTTAAAATGTACAAAATAATTTTAAATGGCTTTGCGGTGTTTTCTGCAGCTTGAATATTACATAAAAACGTATTAATAGCATCTACAAAAGCTTCTTGACACGTTTGAATTAGTTTGAGTATGAAACGAAATAAGAGACAGTTAAAATGTACAAAATAATTTTAAATGGCTTTGCGGTGTTTTCTGCAGCTTGAATATTACATAAAAACGTATTAATAGCATCTACAAAAGCTTCTTGACACGTTTGAATTAGTTTGAGTATGAAACGAAATAAGAGACAGTTAAAATGTACAAAATAATTTTAAATGGCTTTGCGGTGTTTTCTGCAGCTTGAATATTACATAAAAACGTATTAATAGCATCTACAAAAGCTTCTTGACACGTTTGAATTAGTTTGAGTATGAAACGAAATAAGAGACAGTTAAAATGTACAAAATAATTTTAAATGGCTTTGCGGTGTTTTCTGCAGCTTGAATATTACATAAAAACGTATTAATAGCATCTACAAAAGCTTCTTGACACGTTTGAATTAGTTTGAGTATGAAACGAAATAAGAGACAGTTAAAATGTACAAAATAATTTTAAATGGCTTTGCGGTGTTTTCTGCAGCTTGAATATTACATAAAAACGTATTAATAGCATCTACAAAAGCTTCTTGACACGTTTGAATTAGTTTGAGTATGAAATGAGATAAGAGACAGTTAAAATGTACAAAATAACTTTAAATGGTTTTGCTGTTTCCTGCAGCTTGAATATTACATAAAAACGTATTAATAGCATCTACAAAAGCTTCTTGACACGTTTGAATTAGTTTGAGTATGAAATGAGATAAGAGACAGTTAAAATGTACAAAATAACTTTAAATGGTTTTGCTGTTTCCTGCAGCTTGAATATTACATAAAAACGTATTAATAGCATCTACAAAAGCTTCTTGACACGTTTGAATTAGTTTGAGTATGAAACGAAATAAGAGACAGTTAAAATGTACAAAATAAATTTAAATGGTTTTGCTGTGTTTCCTGCAGCTTGAATATTACATAAAAACGTATTAATAGCATCTACAAAAGCTTCTTGACACGTTTGAATTAGTTTGAGTATGAAACGAAATAAGAGACAGTTAAAATGTACAAAATAATTTTAAATGGCTTTGCGGTGTTTTCTGCAGCTTGAATATTACATAAAAACGTATTAATAGCATCTACAAAAACTTCTTGACACGTTTGAATTAGTTTGAGTATGAAACGAGATAAGAGACAGTTAAAATGTACAAAATAACTTTAAATGGTTTTGCTGTGTTTTTGAATATTACATAAAAACGTATTAATAGCATCTACAAAAGCTTCTTGACACGTTTGAATTAGTTTGAGTATGAAACGAAATAAGAGACAGCTAAAATGTACAAAATAATTTTAAATGGCTTTGCGGTGTTTTCTGCAGCTTGAATATTACATAAAAACGTATTAATAGCATCTACAAAAGCTTCTTGACACGTTTGAATTAGTTTGAGTATGAAACGAAATAAGAGACAGTTAAAATGTACAAAATAATTTTAAATGGCTTTGCGGTGTTTTCTGCAGCTTGAATATTACATAAAAACGTATTAATAGCATCTACAAAAGCTTCTTGACACGTTTGAATTAGTTTGAGTATGAAACGAAATAAGAGACAGTTAAAATGTACAAAATAATTTTAAATGGCTTTGCGGTGTTTTCTGCAGCTTGAATATTACATAAAAACGTATTAATAGCATCTACAAAAGCTTCTTGACACGTTTGAATTAGTTTGAGTATGAAACGAAATAAGAGACAGTTAAAATGTACAAAATAATTTTAAATGGCTTTGCGGTGTTTTCTGCAGCTTGAATATTACATAAAAACGTATTAATAGCATCTACAAAAGCTTCTTGACACGTTTGAATTAGTTTGAGTATGAAACGAAATAAGAGACAGTTAAAATGTACAAAATAATTTTAAATGGCTTTGCGGTGTTTTCTGCAGCTTGAATATTACATAAAAACGTATTAATAGCATCTACAAAAGCTTCTTGACACGTTTGAATTAGTTTGAGTATGAAACGAAATAAGAGACAGTTAAAATGTACAAAATAATTTTAAATGGCTTTGCGGTGTTTTCTGCAGCTTGAATATTACATAAAAACGTATTAATAGCATCTACAAAAGCTTCTTGACACGTTTGAATTAGTTTGAGTATGAAATGAGATAAGAGACAGTTAAAATGTACAAAATAACTTTAAATGGTTTTGCTGTTTCCTGCAGCTTGAATATTACATAAAAACGTATTAATAGCATCTACAAAAGCTTCTTGACACGTTTGAACTAGTTTGAGTATGAAACGAAATAAGAGACAGTTAAAATGTACAAAATTAACTTTAAATGGTTTTGCTGTGTTTCCTGCAGCTTGAATATTACATAAAAACGTATTAATAGCATCTACAAAAGCTTCTTGACACGTTTGAATTAGTTTGAGTATGAAACGAAATAAGAGACAGTTAAAATGTACAAAATAATTTTAAATGGCTTTGCGGTGTTTTCTGCAGCTTGAATATTACATAAAAACGTATTAATAGCATCTACAAAAGCTTCTTGACACGTTTGAATTAGTTTGAGTATGAAACGAAATAAGAGACAGTTAAAATGTACAAAATAACTTTAAATGGTTTTGCTGTGTTTCCTGCAGCTTGAATATTACATAAAAACGTATTAATAGCATCTACAAAAGCTTCTTGACACGTTTGAATTAGTTTGAGTATGAAACGAAATAAGAGACAGTTAAAATGTACAAAATAATTTTAAATGGCTTTGCGGTGTTTTCTGCAGCTTGAATATTACATAAAAACGTATTAATAGCATCTACAAGAACTTCTTGACACGTTTGAATTAGTTTGAGTATGAAACGAGATAAGAGACAGTTAAAATGTACAAAATAACTTTAAATGGTTTTGCTGTGTTTTTGAATATTACATAAAAACGTATTAATAGCATCTACAAAAGCTTCTTGACACGTTTGAATTAGTTTGAGTATGAAACGAAATAAGAGACAGTTAAAATGTACTAAATAATTTTAAATGGCTTTGCGGTGTTTTCTGCAGCTTGAATATTACATAAAAACGTATTAATAGCATCTACAAAAGCTTCTTGACACGTTTGAATTAGTTTGAGTATGAAACGAAATAAGAGACAGTTAAAATGTACTAAAATAATTTTAAATGATTTTTCGGTGTTTCCTGCAGCTTGAATATTATATAAAAACGTTTTAATAGCATCTACAAAAGCTTCTTGACACGTTTGAATTAGTTTGAGTATGAAACGAAATAAGAGACAGTTAAAATGTACAAAATAACTTTAAATGGTTTTGCTGTGTTTCCTGCAGCTTGAATATTACATAAAAACGTATTAATAGCATTTACAAAAGCTTCTTGACACGTTTGAATTAGTTTGAGTATGAAACGAAATAAGAGACAGTTAAAATGTACAAAATAATTTTAAATGGCTTTGCGGTGTTTTCTGCAGCTTGAATATTACATAAAAACGTATTAATAGCATCTACAAAAGCTTCTTGACACGTTTGAATTAGTTTGAGTATGAAACGAAATAAGAGACAGTTAAAATGTACAAAATAATTTTAAATGGCTTTGCGGTGTTTTCTGCAGCTTGAATATTACATCAAAACGTATTAATAGCATCTACAAAAGCTTCTTGACACGTTTGAATTAGTTTGAGTATGAAACGAAATAAGAGACAGTTAAAATGTACAAAATAACTTTAAATGGTTTTGCTGTGTTTCCTGCAGCTTGAATATTACATAAAAACGTATTAATAGCATCTACAAAAGCTACTTGACACGTTTGAATTAGTTTGAGTATGAAACGAAATAAGAGACAGTTAAAATGTACAAAATAATATTAAATGGCTTTGCGGTGTTTTCTGCAGCTTGAATATTACATAAAAACGTATTAATAGCATCTACAAGAACTTCTTGACACGTTTGAATTAGTTTGAGTATGAAACGAGATAAGAGACAGTTAAAATGTACAAAATAACTTTAAATGGTTTTGCTGTGTTTTTGAATATTACATAAAAACGTATTAATAGCATCTACAAAAGCTTCTTGACACGTTTGAATTAGTTTGAGTATGAAACGAAATAAGAGACAGTTAAAATGTACAAAATAATTTTAAATGGCTTTGCGGTGTTTTCTGCAGCTTGAATATTACATAAAAACGTATTAATAGCATCTACAAAAGCTTCTTGACACGTTTGAATTAGTTTGAGTATGAAACGAAATAAGAGACAGTTAAAATGTACTAAAATAATTTTAAATGATTTTTCGGTGTTTCCTGCAGCTTGAATATTATATAAAAACGTTTTAATAGCATCTACAAAAGCTTCTTGACACGTTTGAATTAGTTTGAGTATGAAACGAAATAAGAGACAGTTAAAATGTACAAAATAACTTTAAATGGTTTTGCTGTGTTTCCTGCAGCTTGAATATTACATAAAAACGTATTAATAGCATCTACAAAAGCTTCTTGACACGTTTGAATTAGTTTGAGTATGAAACGAAATAAGAGACAGTTAAAATGTACAAAATAATTTTAAATGGCTTTGCGGTGTTTTCTGCAGCTTGAATATTACATAAAAACGTATTAATAGCATCTACAAAAGCTTCTTGACACGTTTGAATTAGTTTGAGTATGAAACGAAATAAGAGACAGTTAAAATGTACAAAATAATTTTAAATGGCTTTGCGGTGTTTTCTGCAGCTTGAATATTACATAAAAACGTATTAATAGCATCTACTAAAGCTTCTTGACACGTTTGAATTAGTTTGAGTATGAAACGAAATAAGAGACAGTTAAAATGTACAAAATAACTTTAAATGGTTTTGCTGTGTTTCCTGCAGCTTGAATATTACATAAAACCGTATTAATAGCATCTACAAAAGCTTCTTGACACGTTTGAATTAGTTTGAGTATGAAACGAAATAAGAGACAGTTAAAATGTACAAAATAATTTTAAATGGCTTTGCGGTGTTTTCTGCAGCTTGAATATTACATAAAAACGTATTAATAGCATCTACAAAAGCTTCTTGACACGTTTGAATTAGTTTGAATATGAAACGAAATAAGAGACAGTTAAAATGTACAAAATAATTTTAAATGGCTTTGCGGTGTTTTCCGCAACTTGAATATTACATATAAACGTATTAATAGCATCTACAAAAGCTTCTTGACACGTTTGAATTAGTTTGAGTATGAAACGAAATAAGAGACAGTTAAAATGTACAAAATAATTTTAAATGGCTTTGCGGTGTTTTCTGCAGCTTGAATATTACATAAAAACGTATTAATAGCATCTACAAAAGCTTCTTGACACGTTTGAATTAGTTTGAGTATGAAACGAAATAAGAGACAGTTAAAATGTACAAAATAATTTTAAATGGCTTTGCGGTGTTTTCTGCAGCTTGAATATTACATAAAAACGTATTAATAGCATCTACAAAAGCTTCTTGACACGTTTGAATTAGTTTGAGTATGAAACGAAATAAGAGACAGTTAAAATGTACAAAATAATTTTAAATGGCTTTGCGGTGTTTTCTGCAGCTTGAATATTACATAAAAACGTATTAATAGCATCTACAAAAGCTTCTTGACACGTTTGAATTAGTTTGAGTATGAAACGAAATAAGAGACAGTTAAAATGTACAAAATAATTTTAAATGGCTTTGCGGTGTTTTCTGCAGCTTGAATATTACATAAAAACGTATTAATAGCATCTACAAAAGCTTCTTGACACGTTTGAATTAGTTTGAGTATGAAACGAAATAAGAGACAGTTAAAATGTACAAAATAATTTTAAATGGCTTTGCGGTGTTTTCTGCAGCTTGAATATTACATAAAAACGTATTAATAGCATCTACAAAAGCTTCTTGACACGTTTGAATTAGTTTGAGTATGGAACGAGATAAGAGACAGTTAAAATGTACAAAATTAACTTTAAATGGTTTTGCTGTGTTTCCTGCAGCTTGAATATTACATAAAAACGTATTAATAGCATCTACAAAAGCTTCTTGACACGTTTGAATTAGTTTGAGTATGAAACGAAATAAGAGACAGTTAAAATGTACAAAATAACTTTAAATGGTTTTGCTGTGTTTCCTGCAGCTTGAATATTAAATAAAAACGTATTAATAGCATCTACAAAAGCTTCTTGACACGTTTGAATTAGTTTGAGTATGAAACGAAATAAGAGACAATTAAAATGTACAAAATAATTTTAAATGGCTTTGCGGTGTTTTCTGCAGCTTGAATATTACATAAAAACGTATTAATAGCATCTACAAAAGCTTCTTGACACGTTTGAATTAGTTTGAGTATGAAACGAAATAAGAGACAGTTAAAATGTACAAAATAACTTTAAATGGTTTTGCTGTGTTTCCTGCAGCTTGAATATTACATAAAAACGTATTAATAGCATCTACAAAAGCTTCTTGACACGTTTGAAATAGTTTGAGTATGAAACGAAATAAGAGACAGTTAAAATGTACAAAATAATTTTAAATGGCTTTGCGGTGTTTTCTGCAGCTTGAATATTACATAAAAACGTATTAATAGCATCTACAAAAGCTTCTTGACACGTTTGAATTAGTTTGAGTATGAAACGAAATAAGAGACAGTTAAAATGTACAAAATAATTTTAAATGGTTTTGCGGTGTTTTCTGCAGCTTGAATATTACATAAAAACGTATTAATAGCATCTACAAAAGCTTCTTGACACGTTTGAATTAGTTTGAGTATGAAACGAAATAAGAGACAGTTAAAATGTACAAAATAACTTTAAATGGCTTTGCGGTGTTTTCTGCAGCTTGAATATTACATAAAAACGTATTAATAGCATCTACAAAAGCTTCTTGACACGTTTAAATTAGTTTGAGTATGAAACGAGATAAGAGACAGTTAAAATGTACAAAATAACTATAAATGGTTTTGCTGTGTTTCCTGCAGCTTGAATATTACATAAAAACGTATTAATAGCATCTACAAAAGCTTCTTGACACGTTTGAACTAGTTTGAGTATGAAACGAAATAAGAGACAGTTAAAATGTACAAAATAATTTTAAATGGTTTTGCGGTGTTTTCTGCAGCTTGAATATTACATAAAAACGTATTAATAGCATCTACAAAAGCTTCTTGACACGTTTGAATTAGTTTGAGTATGAAACGAAATAAAAGACAGTTAAAATGTACTAAAATAATTTTAAATGGTTTTTCGGTGTTTCCTGCAGCTTGAATATTATATAAAAACGTTTTAATAGCATCTACAAAAGCTTCTTGACACGTTTGAATTAGTTTGAGTATGAAACGAAATAAGAGACAGTTAAAATGTACAAAATAACTTTAAATGGTTTTGCTGTGTTTCCTGCAGCTTGAATATTACATAAAAACGTATTAATAGCATCTACAAAAGCTTCTTGACACATTTGAATTAGTTTGAGTATGAAACGAGATAAGAGACAGTTAAAATGTACAAAATAACTTTAAATGGTTTTGCTGTGTTTTTGAATATTACATAAAAACGTATTAATAGCATCTACAAAAGCTTCTTGACACGTTTGAATTAGTTTGAGTATGAAACGAAATAAGAGACAGTTAAAATGTACTAAAATAATTTTAAATGATTTTTCGGTGTTTCCTGCAGCTTGAATATTATATAAAAACGTTTTAATAGCATCTACAAAAGCTTCTTGACACGTTTGAATTAGTTTGAGTATGAAACGAAATAAGAGACAGTTAAAATGTACAAAATAACTATAAATGGTTTTGCTGTGTTTCCTGCAGCTTGAATATTACATAAAAACGTATTAATAGCATTTACAAAAGCTTCTTGACACGTTTGAATTAGTTTGAGTATGAAACGAAATAAGAGACAGTTAAAATGTACAAAATAATTTTAAATGGCTTTGCGGTGTTTTCTGCAGCTTGAATATTACATAAAAACGTATTAATAGCATCTACAAAAGCTTCTTGACACGTTTGAATTAGTTTGAGTATGAAACGAAATAAGAGACAGTTAAAATGTACAAAATAATTTTAAATGGCTTTGCGGTGTTTTCTGCAGCTTGAATATTACATAAAAACGTATTAATAGCATCTACAAAAGCTTCTTGACACGTTTGAATTAGTTTGAGTATGAAACGAAATAAAAGACAGTTAAAATGTACTAAAATAATTTTAAATGGTTTTTCGGTGTTTCCTGCAGCTTGAATATTATATAAAAACGTTTTAATAGCATCTACAAAAGCTTCTTGACACGTTTGAATTAGTTTGAGTATGAAACGAAATAAGAGACAGTTAAAATGTACAAAATAACTTTAAATGGTTTTGCTGTGTTTCCTGCAGCTTGAATATTACATAAAAACGTATTAATAGCATCTACAAAAGCTTCTTGACACATTTGAATTAGTTTGAGTATGAAACGAAATAAGAGACAGTTAAAATGTACAAAATAATTTTAAATGGCTTTGCGGTGTTTTCTGCAGCTTGAATATTACATAAAAACGTATTAATAGCATCTACAAAAGCTTCTTGACACGTTTGAATTAGTTTGAGTATGAAACGAAATAAGAGACAGTTAAAATGTACAAAATAACTTTAAATGGTTTTGCTGTGTTTCCTGCAGCTTGAATATTACATAAAAACGTATTAATAGCATCTACAAAAGCTTCTTGACACGTTTGAATTAGTTTGAGTATGAAACGAAATAAGAGACAGTTAAAATGTACAAAATAATTTTAAATGGCTTTGCGGTGTTTTCTGCAGCTTGAATATTACATAAAAACGTATTAATAGCATCTACAAAAGCTTCTTGACACGTTTGAATTAGTTTGAGTATGAAACGAAATAAGAGACAGTTAAAATGTACAAAATAATTTTAAATGGTTTTGCGGTGTTTTCTGCAGCTTGAATATTACATAAAAACGTATTAATAGCATCTACAAAAGCTTCTTGACACGTTTGAATTAGTTTGAGTATGAAACGAAATAAGAGACAGTTAAAATGTACAAAATAACTTTAAATGGCTTTGCGGTGTTTTCTGCAGCTTGAATATTACATAAAAACGTATTAATAGCATCTACAAAAGCTTCTTGACACGTTTGAATTAGTTTGAGTATGAAACGAGATAAGAGACAGTTAAAATGTACAAAATAACTATAAATGGTTTTGCTGTGTTTCCTGCAGCTTGAATATTACATAAAAACGTATTAATAGCATCTACAAAAGCTTCTTGACACGTTTGAACTAGTTTGAGTATGAAACGAAATAAGAGACAGTTAAAATGTACAAAATAATTTTAAATGGCTTTGCGGTGTTTTCTGCAGCTTGATTATTACATAAAAACGTATTAATAGCATCTACAAAAGCTTCTTGACACGTTTGAATTAGTTTGAGTATGAAACGAAATAAAAGACAGTTAAAATGTACTAAAATAATTTTAAATGGTTTTTCGGTGTTTCCTGCAGCTTGAATATTATATAAAAACGTTTTAATAGCATCTACAAAAGCTTCTTGACACGTTTGAATTAGTTTGAGTATGAAACGAAATAAGAGACAGTTAAAATGTACAAAATAACTTTAAATGGTTTTGCTGTGTTTCCTGCAGCTTGAATATTACATAAAAACGTATTAATAGCATCTACAAAAGCTTCTTGACACATTTGAATTAGTTTGAGTATGAAACGAAATAAGAGACAGTTAAAATGTACAAAATAATTTTAAATGGCTTTGCGGTGTTTTCTGCAGCTTGAATATTACATAAAAACGTATTAATAGCATCTACAAAAGCTTCTTGACACGTTTGAATTAGTTTGAGTATGAAACGAAATAAGAGACAGTTAAAATGTACAAAATAATTTTAAATGGGTTTGCGGTGTTTTCTGCAGCTTGAATATTACATAAAAACGTATTAGTAGCATCTACAAAAGCTTCTTGACACGTTTGAATTAGTTTGAATATGAAACGAAATAAGAGACAGTTAAAATGTACAAAATAATTTTAAATGGCTTTGCGGTGTTTTCTGCAGCTTGAATATTACATAAAAACGTATTAATAGCATCTACAAAAGCTTCTTGACACGTTTGAATTAGTTTGAGTATGAAACGAAATAAGAGACAGTTAAAATGTACAAAATTAACTTTAAATGGTTTTGCTGTGTTTCCTGCAGCTTGAATATTACATAAAAACGTATTAATAGCATCTACAAAAGCTTCTTGACACGTTTGAATTAGTTTGAGTATGAAACGAAATAAGAGACAGTTAAAATGTACAAAATAATTTTAAATGGCTTTGCGGTGTTTTCTGCAGCTTGAATATTACATAAAAATGTATTAATAGCATCTACAAAAGCTTCTTGACACGTTTGAATTAGTTTGAGTATGAAACGAAATAAGAGACAGTTAAAATGTACAAAATAACTTTAAATGGTTTTGCTGTGTTTCCTGCAGCTTGAATATTACATAAAAACGTATTAATAGCATCTACAAAAGCTTCTTGACACGTTTGAATTAGTTTGAGTATGAAACGAAATAAGAGACAATTAAAATGTACAAAATAATTTTAAATGGCTTTGCGGTGTTTTCTGCAGCTTGAATATTACATAAAAACGTATTAATAGCATCTACAAAAGCTTCTTGACACGTTTGAATTAGTTTGAGTATGAAACGAAATAAGAGACAGTTAAAATGTACAAAATTACTTTAAATGGTTTTGCTGTGTTTCCTGCAGCTTGAATATTACATAAAAACGTATTAATAGCATCTACAAAAGCTTCTTGACACGTTTGAATTAGTTTGAGTATGAAACGAAATAAGAGACAGTTAAAATGTACAAAATAATTTTAAATGGCTTTGCGGTGTTTTCTGCAGCTTGAATATTACATAAAAACGTATTAATAGCATCTACAAAAGCTTCTTGACACGTTTGAATTAGTTTGAGTATGAAACGAAATAAGAGACAGTTAAAATGTACAAAATAATTTTAAATGGTTTTGCGGTGTTTTCTGCAGCTTGAATATTACATAAAAACGTATTAATAGCATCTACAAAAGCTTCTTGACACGTTTGAATTAGTTTGAGTATGAAACGAAATAAGAGACAGTTAAAATGTACAAAATAACTTTAAATGGCTTTGCGGTGTTTTCTGCAGCTTGAATATTACATAAAAACGTATTAATAGCATCTACAAAAGCTTCTTGACACGTTTGAATTAGTTTGAGTATGAAACGAGATAAGAGACAGTTAAAATGTACAAAATAACTATAAATGGTTTTGCTGTGTTTCCTGCAGCTTGAATATTACATAAAAACGTATTAATAGCATCTACAAAAGCTTCTTGACACGTTTGAACTAGTTTGAGTATGAAACGAAATAAGAGACAGTTAAAATGTACAAAATAATTTTAAATGGCTTTGCGGTGTTTTCTGCAGCTTGAATATTACATAAAAACGTATTAATAGCATCTACAAAAGCTTCTTGACACGTTTGAATTAGTTTGAGTATGAAACGAAATAAAAGACAGTTAAAATGTACTAAAATAATTTTAAATGGTTTTTCGGTGTTTCCTGCAGCTTGAATATTATATAAAAACGTTTTAATAGCATCTACAAAAGCTTCTTGACACGTTTGAATTAGTTTGAGTATGAAACGAAATAAGAGACAGTTAAAATGTACAAAATAACTTTAAATGGTTTTGCTGTGTTTCCTGCAGCTTGAATATTACATTAAAACGTATTAATAGCATCTACAAAAGCTTCTTGACACATTTGAATTAGTTTGAGTATGAAACGAAATAAGAGACAGTTAAAATGTACAAAATAATTTTAAATGGCTTTGCGGTGTTTTCTGCAGCTTGAATATTACATAAAAACGTATTAATAGCATCTACAAAAGCTTCTTGACACGTTTGAATTAGTTTGAGTATGAAACGAAATAAGAGACAGTTAAAATGTACAAAATAATTTTAAATGGGTTTGCGGTGTTTTCTGCAGCTTGAATATTACATAAAAACGTATTAGTAGCATCTACAAAAGCTTCTTGACACGTTTGAATTAGTTTGAATATGAAACGAAATAAGAGACAGTTAAAATGTACAAAATAATTTTAAATGGCTTTGCGGTGTTTTCTGCAGCTTGAATATTACATAAAAACGTATTAATAGCATCTACAAAAGCTTCTTGACACGTTTGAATTAGTTTGAGTATGAAACGAAATAAGAGACAGTTAAAATGTACAAAATTAACTTTAAATGGTTTTGCTGTGTTTCCTGCAGCTTGAATATTACATAAAAACGTATTAATAGCATCTACAAAAGCTTCTTGACACGTTTGAATTAGTT
Organism: Agriotes lineatus; assembly: GCA_940337035.1. Classification (NCBI taxonomy): domain Eukaryota; kingdom Metazoa; phylum Arthropoda; class Insecta; order Coleoptera; family Elateridae; genus Agriotes; species Agriotes lineatus. Next base: position 32,383 of record CALNHX010010091.1, read on the forward strand.
TGAGTATGAAACGAAATAAGAGACAGTTAAAATGTACAAAATAATTTTAAATGGCTTTGCGGTGTTTTCTGCAGCTTGAATATTACATAAAAATGTATTAATAGCATCTACAAAAGCTTCTTGGCACGTTTGAATTAGTTTGAGTATGAAACGAAATAAGAGACAGTTAAAATGTACAAAATAACTTTAAATGGTTTTGCTGTGTTTCCTGCAGCTTGAATATTACATAAAAACGTATTAATAGCATCTACAAAAGCTTCTTGACACGTTTGAATTAGTTTGAGTATGAAACGAAATAAGAGACAGTTAAAATGTACAAAATAATTTTAAATGGCTTTGCGGTGTTTTCTGCAGCTTGAATATTACATAAAAACGTATTAATAGCATCTACAAAAGCTTATTGACACGTTTGAATTAGTTTGAGTATGAAACGAAATAAGAGACAGTTAAAATGTACAAAATAACTTTAAATGGTTTTGCTATGTTTCCTGCAGCTTGAATATTACATAAAAACGTATTAATAGCATCTACAAAAGCTTCTTGACACGTTTGAATTAGTTTGAGTATGAAACGAAATAAGAGACAGTTAAAATGTACAAAATAATTTTAAATGGTTTTGCTGTGTTTCCTGCAGCTTGAATATTACATAAAACATATTAATAGCATCTACAAAAACTTCTTGACACGTTTGAATTAGTTTGAGTATGAAACGAAATAAGAGACAGTTAAAATGTACAAAATAATTTTAAATGGCTTTGCGGTGTTTTCTGCAGCTTGAATATTACATAAAAACGTATTAATAGCATCTACAAAAGCTTCTTGACACGTTTGAATTAGTTTGAGTATGAAACGAAATAAGAGACAGTTAAAATGTACAAAATAATTTTAAATGGCTTTGCGGTGTTTTCTGCAGCTTGAATATTACATAAAAACGTATTAATAGCATCTACAAAAGCTTCTTGACACGTTTGAATTAGTTTGAGTATGAAACGAAATAAGAGACAGTTAAAATGTACAAAATAATTTTAAATGGCTTTGCGGTGTTTTCTGCAGCTTGAATATTACATAAAAACGTATTAATAGCATCTACAAAAGCTTCTTGACACGTTTGAATTAGTTTGAGTGTGAAACGAAATAAGAGACAGTTAAAATGTACAAAATAACTTTAAATGGTTTTGCTGTGTTTCCTGCAGCTTGAATATTACATAAAAACGTATTAATAGCATCTACAAAAGCTTCTTGACACGTTTGAATTAGTTTGAGTTTAAAACGAAATAAGAGACAGTTAAAATGTACAAAATAACTTTAAATGGTTTTGCTGTGCTTCCTGCAGCTTGAATATTACATAAAAACGTATTAATAGCATCTACAAAAGCTTCTTGACACGTTTGAATTAGTTTGAGTATGAAACGAAATAAGAGACAGTTAAAATGTACTAAAATAATTTTAAATGATTTTTCGGTGTTTCCTGCAGCTTGAATATTATATAAAAACGTTTTAATAGCATCTACAAAAGCTTCTTGACACGTTTGAATTAGTTTGAGTATGAAACGAAATAAGAGACAGTTAAAATGTACAAAATAACTTTAAATGGTTTTGCTGTGTTTCCTGCAGCTTGAATATTACATAAAAACGTATTAATAGCATCTACAAAAGCTTCTTGACACGTTTGAATTAGTTTGAGTATGAAACGAAATAAGAGACAGTTAAAATGTACAAAATAATTTTAAATGGCTTTGCGGTGTTTTCTGCAGCTTGAATATTACATAAAAACGTATTAATAGCATCTACAAAAGCTTCTTGACACGTTTGAATTAGTTTGAGTATGAAACGAAATAAGAGACAGTTAAAATGTACAAAATTAACTTTAAATGGTTTTGCTGTGTTTCCTGCAGCTTGAATATTACATAAAAACGTATTAATAGCATCTACAAAAGCTTCTTGACACGTTTGAATTAGTTTGAGTATGAAACGAAATAAGAGAGTTAAAATGTACAAAATAATTTTAAATGGCTTTGCGGTGTTTTCTGCAGCTTGAATATTACATAAAAACGTATTAATAGCATCTACAAAAGCTTCTTGACACGTTTGAATTAGTTTGAGTATGAAACGAAATAAGAGACAGTTAAAATGTACTAAAATAATTTTAAATGATTTTCCGGTGTTTCCTGCAGCTTGAATATTATATAAAAACGTTTTAATAGCATCTACAAAAGCTTCTTGACACGTTTGAATTAGTTTGAGTATGAAACGAAATAAGAGACAGTTAAAATGTACAAAATAACTTTAAATGGTTTTGCTGTGTTTCCTGCAGCTTGAATATTACATAAAAACGTATTAATAGCATTTACAAAAGCTTCTTGACACGTTTGAATTAGTTTGAGTATGAAACGAAATAAGAGACAGTTAAAATGTACAAAATAATTTTAAATGGCTTTGCGGTGTTTTCTGCAGCTTGAATATTACATAAAAACGTATTAATAGCATCTACAAAAGCTTCTTGACACGTTTGAATTAGTTTGAGTATGAAACGAAATAAGAGACAGTTAAAATGTACAAAATAATTTTAAATGGCTTTGCGGTGTTATCTGCAGCGTGAATATTACATAAAAACGTATTAATAGCATCTACAAAAGCTTCTTGACACGTTTGAATTAGTTTGAGTATGAAACGAAATAAGAGACAGTTAAAATGTACAAAATTAACTTTAAATGGTTTTGCTGTGTTTCCTGCAGCTTGAATATTACATAAAAACGTATTAATAGCATCTACAAAAGCTTCTTGACACGTTTGAATTAGTTTGAGTATGAAACGAAATAAGAGACAGTTAAAATGTACAAAATAATTTTAAATGGCTTTGCGGTGTTTTCTGCAGCTTGAATATTACATAAAAACGTATTAATAGCATCTACAAAAGCTTCTTGACACGTTTGAATTAGTTTGAGTATGAAACGAAATAAAAGACAGTTAAAATGTACTAAAATAATTTTAAATGGTTTTTCGGTGTTTCCTGCAGCTTGAATATTATATAAAAACGTTTTAATAGCATCTACAAAAGCTTCTTGACACGTTTGAATTAGTTTGAGTATGAAACGAAATAAGAGACAGTTAAAATGTACAAAATAACTTTAAATGGTTTTGCTGTGTTTCCTGCAGCTTGAATATTACATAAAAACGTATTAATAGCATCTACAAAAGCTTCTTGACACATTTGAATTAGTTTGAGTATGAAACGAAATAAGAGACAGTTAAAATGTACAAAATAATTTTAAATGGCTTTGCGGTGTTTTCTGCAGCTTGAATATTACATAAAAACGTATTAATAGCATCTACAAAAGCTTCTTGACACGTTTGAATTAGTTTGAGTATGAAACGAAATAAGAGACAGTTAAAATGTACAAAATAACTTTAAATGGTTTTGCTGTGTTTCCTGCAGCTTGAATATTACATAAAAACGTATTAATAGCATCTACAAAAGCTTCTTGACACGTTTGAATTAGTTTGAGTATGAAACGAAATAAGAGACAGTTAAAATGTACAAAATAATTTTAAATGGCTTTGCGGTGTTTTCTGCAGCTTGAATATTACATAAAAACGTATTAATAGCATCTACAAAAGCTTCTTGACACGTTTGAATTAGTTTGAGTATGAAACGAAATAAGAGACAGTTAAAATGTACAAAATAATTTTAAATGGTTTTGCGGTGTTTTCTGCAGCTTGAATATTACATAAAAACGTATTAATAGCATCTACAAAAGCTTCTTGACACGTTTGAATTAGTTTGAGTATGAAACGAAATAAGAGACAGTTAAAATGTACAAAATAACTTTAAATGGCTTTGCGGTGTTTTCTGCAGCTTGAATATTACATAAAAACGTATTAATAGCATCTACAAAAGCTTCTTGACACGTTTGAATTAGTTTGAGTATGAAACGAGATAAGAGACAGTTAAAATGTACAAAATAACTATAAATGGTTTTGCTGTGTTTCCTGCAGCTTGAATATTACATAAAAACGTATTAATAGCATCTACAAAAGCTTCTTGACACGTTTGAACTAGTTTGAGTATGAAACGAAATAAGAGACAGTTAAAATGTACAAAATAATTTTAAATGGCTTTGCGGTGTTTTCTGCAGCTTGATTATTACATAAAAACGTATTAATAGCATCTACAAAAGCTTCTTGACACGTTTGAATTAGTTTGAGTATGAAACGAAATAAAAGACAGTTAAAATGTACTAAAATAATTTTAAATGGTTTTTCGGTGTTTCCTGCAGCTTGAATATTATATAAAAACGTTTTAATAGCATCTACAAAAGCTTCTTGACACGTTTGAATTAGTTTGAGTATGAAACGAAATAAGAGACAGTTAAAATGTACAAAATTACTTTAAATGGTTTTGCTGTGTTTCCTGCAGCTTGAATATTACATAAAAACGTATTAATAGCATCTACAAAAGCTTCTTGACACATTTGAATTAGTTTGAGTATGAAACGAAATAAGAGACAGTTAAAATGTACAAAATAATTTTAAATGGCTTTGCGGTGTTTTCTGCAGCTTGAATATTACATAAAAACGTATTAATAGCATCTACAAAAGCTTCTTGACACGTTTGAATTAGTTTGAGTATGAAACGAAATAAGAGACAGTTAAAATGTACAAAATAATTTTAAATGGGTTTGCGGTGTTTTTCTGCAGCTTGAATATTACATAAAAACGTATTAGTAGCATCTACAAAAGCTTCTTGACACGTTTGAATTAGTTTGAATATGAAACGAAATAAGAGACAGTTAAAATGTACAAAATAATTTTAAATGGCTTTGCGGTGTTTTCTGCAGCTTGAATATTACATAAAAACGTATTAATAGCATCTACAAAAGCTTCTTGACACGTTTGAATTAGTTTGAGTATGAAACGAAATAAGAGACAGTTAAAATGTACAAAATTAACTTTAAATGGTTTTGCTGTGTTTCCTGCAGCTTGAATATTACATAAAAACGTATTAATAGCATCTACAAAAGCTTCTTGACACGTTTGAATTAGTTTGAGTATGAAACGAAATAAGAGACAGTTAAAATGTACAAAATAATTTTAAATGGCTTTGCGGTGTTTTCTGCAGCTTGAATATTACATAAAAATGTATTAATAGCATCTACAAAAGCTTCTTGACACGTTTGAATTAGTTTGAGTATGAAACGAAATAAGAGACAGTTAAAATGTACAAAATAACTTTAAATGGTTTTGCTGTGTTTCCTGCAGCTTGAATATTACATAAAAACGTATTAATAGCATCTACAAAAGCTTCTTGACACGTTTGAATTAGTTTGAGTATGAAACGAAATAAGAGACAATTAAAATGTACAAAATAATTTTAAATGGCTTTGCGGTGTTTTCTGCAGCTTGAATATTACATAAAAACGTATTAATAGCATCTACAAAAGCTTCTTGACACGTTTGAATTAGTTTGAGTATGAAACGAAATAAGAGACAGTTAAAATGTACAAAATAATTTTAAATGGCTTTGCGGTGTTTTCTGCAGCTTGAATATTACATAAAAACGTATTAATAGCATCTACAAAAGCTTCTTGACACGTTTGAATTAGTTTGAGTATGAAACGAAATAAAAGACAGTTAAAATGTACTAAAATAATTTTAAATGGTTTTTCGGTGTTTCCTGCAGCTTGAATATTATATAAAAACGTTTTAATAGCATCTACAAAAGCTTCTTGACACGTTTGAATTAGTTTGAGTATGAAACGAAATAAGAGACAGTTAAAATGTACAAAATAACTTTAAATGGTTTTGCTGTGTTTCCTGCAGCTTGAATATTACATAAAAACGTATTAATAGCATCTACAAAAGCTTCTTGACACATTTGAATTAGTTTGAGTATGAAACGAAATAAGAGACAGTTAAAATGTACAAAATAATTTTAAATGGCTTTGCGGTGTTTTCTGCAGCTTGAATATTACATAAAAACGTATTAATAGCATCTACAAAAGCTTCTTGACACGTTTGAATTAGTTTGAGTATGAAACGAAATAAGAGACAGTTAAAATGTACAAAATAACTTTAAATGGTTTTGCTGTGTTTCCTGCAGCTTGAATATTACATAAAAACGTATTAATAGCATCTACAAAAGCTTCTTGACACGTTTGAATTAGTTTGAGTATGAAACGAAATAAGAGACAGTTAAAATGTACAAAATAATTTTAAATGGCTTTGCGGTGTTTTCTGCAGCTTGAATATTACATAAAAACGTATTAATAGCATCTACAAAAGCTTCTTGACACGTTTGAATTAGTTTGAGTATGAAACGAAATAAGAGACAGTTAAAATGTACAAAATAATTTTAAATGGTTTTGCGGTGTTTTCTGCAGCTTGAATATTACATAAAAACGTATTAATAGCATCTACAAAAGCTTCTTGACACGTTTGAATTAGTTTGAGTATGAAACGAAATAAGAGACAGTTAAAATGTACAAAATAACTTTAAATGGCTTTGCGGTGTTTTCTGCAGCTTGAATATTACATAAAAACGTATTAATAGCATCTACAAAAGCTTCTTGACACGTTTGAATTAGTTTGAGTATGAAACGAGATAAGAGACAGTTAAAATGTACAAAATAACTATAAATGGTTTTGCTGTGTTTCCTGCAGCTTGAATATTACATAAAAACGTATTAATAGCATCTACAAAAGCTTCTTGACACGTTTGAACTAGTTTGAGTATGAAACGAAATAAGAGACAGTTAAAATGTACAAAATAATTTTAAATGGCTTTGCGGTGTTTTCTGCAGCTTGATTATTACATAAAAACGTATTAATAGCATCTACAAAAGCTTCTTGACACGTTTGAATTAGTTTGAGTATGAAACGAAATAAAAGACAGTTAAAATGTACTAAAATAATTTTAAATGGTTTTTCGGTGTTTCCTGCAGCTTGAATATTATATAAAAACGTTTTAATAGCATCTACAAAAGCTTCTTGACACGTTTGAATTAGTTTGAGTATGAAACGAAATAAGAGACAGTTAAAATGTACAAAATTACTTTAAATGGTTTTGCTGTGTTTCCTGCAGCTTGAATATTACATAAAAACGTATTAATAGCATCTACAAAAGCTTCTTGACACATTTGAATTAGTTTGAGTATGAAACGAAATAAGAGACAGTTAAAATGTACAAAATAATTTTAAATGGCTTTGCGGTGTTTTCTGCAGCTTGAATATTACATAAAAACGTATTAATAGCATCTACAAAAGCTTCTTGACACGTTTGAATTAGTTTGAGTATGAAACGAAATAAGAGACAGTTAAAATGTACAAAATAATTTTAAATGGGTTTGCGGTGTTTTCTGCAGCTTGAATATTACATAAAAACGTATTAGTAGCATCTACAAAAGCTTCTTGACACGTTTGAATTAGTTTGAATATGAAACGAAATAAGAGACAGTTAAAATGTACAAAATAATTTTAAATGGCTTTGCGGTGTTTTCTGCAGCTTGAATATTACATAAAAACGTATTAATAGCATCTACAAAAGCTTCTTGACACGTTTGAATTAGTTTGAGTATGAAACGAAATAAGAGACAGTTAAAATGTACAAAATTAACTTTAAATGGTTTTGCTGTGTTTCCTGCAGCTTGAATATTACATAAAAACGTATTAATAGCATCTACAAAAGCTTCTTGACACGTTTGAATTAGTTTGAGTATGAAACGAAATAAGAGACAGTTAAAATGTACAAAATAATTTTAAATGGCTTTGCGGTGTTTTCTGCAGCTTGAATATTACATAAAAATGTATTAATAGCATCTACAAAAGCTTCTTGACACGTTTGAATTAGTTTGAGTATGAAACGAAATAAGAGACAGTTAAAATGTACAAAATAACTTTAAATGGTTTTGCTGTGTTTCCTGCAGCTTGAATATTACATAAAAACGTATTAATAGCATCTACAAAAGCTTCTTGACACGTTTGAATTAGTTTGAGTATGAAACGAAATAAGAGACAATTAAAATGTACAAAATAATTTTAAATGGCTTTGCGGTGTTTTCTGCAGCTTGAATATTACATAAAAACGTATTAATAGCATCTACAAAAGCTTCTTGACACGTTTGAATTAGTTTGAGTATGAAACGAAATAAGAGACAGTTAAAATGTACAAAATTACTTTAAATGGTTTTGCTGTGTTTCCTGCAGCTTGAATATTACATAAAAACGTATTAATAGCATCTACAAAAGCTTCTTGACACGTTTGAATTAGTTTGAGTATGAAACGAAATAAGAGACAGTTAAAATGTACAAAATAATTTTAAATGGCTTTGCGGTGTTTTCTGCAGCTTGAATATTACATAAAAACGTATTAATAGCATCTACAAAAGCTTCTTGACACGTTTGAATTAGTTTGAGTATGAAACGAAATAAGAGACAGTTAAAATGTACAAAATAATTTTAAATGGTTTTGCGGTGTTTTCTGCAGCTTGAATATTACATAAAAACGTATTAATAGCATCTACAAAAGCTTCTTGACACGTTTGAATTAGTTTGAGTATGAAACGAAATAAGAGACAGTTAAAATGTACAAAATAACTTTAAATGGCTTTGCGGTGTTTTCTGCAGCTTGAATATTACATAAAAACGTATTAATAGCATCTACAAAAGCTTCTTGACACGTTTGAATTAGTTTGAGTATGAAACGAGATAAGAGACAGTTAAAATGTACAAAATAACTATAAATGGTTTTGCTGTGTTTCCTGCAGCTTGAATATTACATAAAAACGTATTAATAGCATCTACAAAAGCTTCTTGACACGTTTGAACTAGTTTGAGTATGAAACGAAATAAGAGACAGTTAAAATGTACAAAATAATTTTAAATGGCTTTGCGGTGTTTTCTGCAGCTTGAATATTACATAAAACGTATTAATAGCATCTACAAAAGCTTCTTGACACGTTTGAATTAGTTTGAGTATGAAACGAAATAAAAGACAGTTAAAATGTACTAAATAATTTTAAATGGTTTTTCGGTGTTTCCTGCAGCTTGAATATTATATAAAAACGTTTTAATAGCATCTACAAAAGCTTCTTGACACGTTTGAATTAGTTTGAGTATGAAACGAAATAAGAGACAGTTAAAATGTACAAAATAACTTTAAATGGTTTTGCTGTGTTTCCTGCAGCTTGAATATTACATTAAAACGTATTATAGCATCTACAAAAGCTTCTTGACACATTTGAATTAGTTTGAGTATGAAACGAAATAAGAGACAGTTAAAATGTACAAAATAATTTTAAATGGCTTTGCGGTGTTTTCTGCAGCTTGAATATTACATAAAAACGTATTAATAGCATCTACAAAAGCTTCTTGACACGTTGAATTAGTTTGAGTATGAACGAAATAAGAGACAGTTAAAATGTACAAAATAATTTTAAATGGTTTGCGGTGTTTTCTGCAGCTTGAATATTACATAAAAACGTATTAGTAGCATCTACAAAAGCTTCTTGACACGTTTGAATTAGTTTGAATATGAACGAAATAAGAGACAGTTAAAATGTACAAAATAATTTTAAATGGCTTTGCGGTGTTTTCTGCAGCTTGAATATTACATAAAAACGTATTAATAGCATCTACAAAAGCTTCTTGACACGTTTGAATTAGTTTGAGTATGAAACGAAATAAGAGACAGTTAAAATGTACAAAATTAACTTAAATGGTTTTGCTGTGTTTCCTGCAGCTTGAATATTACATAAAAACGTATTAATAGCATCTACAAAAGCTTCTTGACACGTTTGAATTAGTTTGAGTATGAAACGAAATAAGAGACAGTTAAAATGTACAAAATAATTTAAATGGCTTTGCGGTGTTTTCTGCAGCTTGAATATTACATAAAAATGTATTAATAGCATCTACAAAAGCTTCTTGGCACGTTTGAATTAGTTTGAGTATGAAACGAAATAAGAGACAGTTAAAATGTACAAAATAACTTTAAATGGTTTTGCTGTGTTTCCTGCAGCTTGAATATTACATAAAAACGTATTAATAGCATCTACAAAAGCTTCTTGACACGTTTGAATTAGTTTGAGTATGAAACGAAATAAGAGACAGTTAAAATGTACAAAATAATTTTAAATGGCTTTGCGGTGTTTTCTGCAGCTTGAATATTACATAAAAACGTATTAATAGCATCTACAAAAGCTTATTGACACGTTTGAATTAGTTTGAGTATGAAACGAAATAAGAGACAGTTAAAATGTACAAAATAACTTAAATGGTTTTGCTATGTTTCCTGCAGCTTGAATATTACATAAAAACGTATTAATAGCATCTACAAAAGCTTCTTGACACGTTTGAATTAGTTTGAGTATGAAACGAAATAAGAGACAGTTAAAATGTACAAAATAATTTTAAATGGTTTTGCTGTGTTTCCTGCAGCTTGAATATTACATAAAACATATTAATAGCATCTACAAAAACTTCTTGACACGTTTGAATTAGTTTGAGTATGAAACGAAATAAGAGACAGTTAAAATGTACAAAATAATTTTAAATGGCTTTGCGTGTTTTCTGCAGCTTGAATATTACATAAAACGTATTAATAGCATCTACAAAAGCTTCTTGACACGTTTGAATTAGTTTGAGTATGAAACGAAATAAGAGACAGTTAAAATGTACAAAATAATTTTAAATGGCTTTGCGGTGTTTCTGCAGCTTGAATATTACATAAAAAACGTATTAATAGCATCTACAAAAGCTTCTTGACACGTTTGAATTAGTTTGAGTATGAAACGAAATAAGAGACAGTTAAAATGTACAAAATAATTTTAAATGGCTTTGCGGTGTTTTCTGCAGCTTGAATATTACATAAAAACGTATTAATAGCATCTACAAAAGCTTCTTGACACGTTTGAATTAGTTTGAGTGTGAAACGAAATAAGAGACAGTTAAAATGTACAAAATAACTTTAAATGGTTTTGCTGTGTTTCCTGCAGCTTGAATATTACATAAAAACGTATTAATAGCAT